>JAQFVV010012706.1:0-190000 GCA_028023455.1 Epiperipatus broadwayi
GGATTGAAAATAATGATCTTGATGAATCATATTAGGTTCACTAAAATTAAACCAGCATTAAAAGTATATGGTAAATAGTATAAAATGACTATACTCAGATATAGTAGCTTAATTCACTATTCTGCCATTGCAGACAGCAGTTAAGTAATCATCAGTCATGTGATCAAATTATTGCCATAAATATTTTATTAATCAAAAAATATGTCACTTTTTACATACATAAACATGTTCCAATGAAAAGGTGACTCTTTTTTCTCTCCAAAATACCTGCAGAGACATCTATAAATCTGAACATGTTGCATAGCAACATAGTTTAGCTGTTCCCAAAAAAATGTTAAGGTGCTAACATGTCTGAATCCTGAGTTAAATCATGATATGTGTCAATGTGCTTTGTACCTGCATAGATCTTTTTCAATGCTCTCCCTATCATCACAAAATGTTGCAAACTATTTTAAACATCTTTGCAACTTACCACTTCATTGGAACACACAGTTTGAATTGCTTTAATGTTTCAGTAGCACTCCTGCTCCATTAAAATAAAAATTTAATATTAGCGTATTGCTCCATCTTAAGGTAAGGTGTAAAACACATTGTCACATTTAATGTCATGCTTCATGATCGACACACTAGCATTTGAAATTTAAGGATAAGTGCTTCAGATATCTAGGAGGAAGAACCAGACACTATACAAATTTCCATTAGGGCACATTATTACAAAATCTATTTTTTTTAGAATCACAATTAAAAATATTTTTTCTGTCTTATATTTGATGTACACATTTTTCTATTTTTTGCTTTCATGTTATGTTCATTAAAACCCAATGCAACAATTTTAGGAAAATGAATTTTATATGATATATAAAACATGGTTATAACTCATTTGCTAGTTATTTCTGCACTTCTATGAATCCACCACATAACCTTACCTCAGCTATATCCTGGCCCATGTCCTGAAGTCACACCACCCCCAAAATTAAACTTTAAGAAATAAAGTTTAACATGATTTCTCCACACTGTAAACTCTTCTATTGTCCAAGGAGAGCAATCCCATGAACTTTCACTTGACTCATTGCAACTCTTTTAAAAATCCTACCCTCTGCCCTGACATCTATATTACCATTTGCTATTTTATTATGACATTATTGCCATTGCTTAATTTTAGAGAAATCAATCTAAATACTTCATTATAACTCAACCCTATGTAAAGTGCATTTTTAGAAATGAAAGAATTAAATGCTGAGTTACAATCAAGAAATGAATTTTAGCTTTGAAATTGTCTGAGTGTTGACTGGTTTTTAATGATATATATATACGCAGACTGAAATATGTAATTGTCAGGAATCGCAAATTATACCGCGTGATACTAATGGGATCCCAATAGATGTTGAACAATCTTGCCTGCCAGGGAACGTTTTGGAGGAATCATTACGGGATAGATCTCCAAAAGTTTTTAAAGAAGATCATACTCAACGTAAAGATGATTCTTTAGACCTTTCATTGGATGATATAATTTGTAACATTTCCAAACAGAAGAACTTTTTAACAATGACTATTTCTGATGTTCAACAGATTGATGGTTTTGCTGCTTCAGATCAACATATAGATGGTGGTAAAGGAGATCTGGGTAATTTAGAGGTGGGTGTAGTTAACCAAATAGATAATGGATTGATAATTGGCACTGATTTTAATACAATATCTAGCGTAGATACAGAGTTTGATATTAATAGGGATTATTCTAGTAAGCAACATTTACAGGGTCTAACATTAATTAATACAGGGGCAATCCCTAAACGTTTTTCTAGACGTCTAAATAATAAGCAGGTTATAAGTAATTGACAAACATTACATAGTACATCGTTTCTTAAACTTAGGAAATTATATGATAAATTAGTTAGATATAGACAACATATTAGTAATTTTGCATATTTTATTAACAATAACATAATTCCTAAAGGCCTCAGAATAAAAATTATTGCTAACATAGACCAATTTCCTAGGGAACATGCAATTAAATGGGATAATACAATAAGAGAAGCATCTGTTGCATTAATACATATTTTGAAAGATGCATTTTTGGTAAAACTTAAATTAATTGAAAAAGAAATTATACATTTTGGTAGTTGTAATTTAATGAATATAGATGAACAGAAGGAATTACAGGAATGGGTTTTTTTGAGAGAGAAGTTATTGGTGAAGAAATTTCATAATAAAATATATCATTGGTTCAAAGTTATGGGTAATGAGCCAAGATTTGAATTAGTTACTAATCAGTCACAAACACTAATTAATTGTATGACTTCTGATAATCATACTGTGTCAGATATTTCTACATCGGATATGATTCCAATTGATACTGATCAATCATTTGTATCATCTTCACATTCATTAGATTGTGCTGAAATGTTACCATCTGTTCTTAATAGTGATGCTGGTTTAGCATTGGTTCACAGAGTTACAGATTCTGAATGCACTAACAATATTTTAGTTTCTGGAAATACAAATACTAATAAATCTAACCCAAATATTTATAGCAATGACTTTTTATGTTTAGCTAATAAGGAAAACAATGTGATTAATCTAACTAACATTAATCTTAGTGAGGTAGAATGTTCACTGTTAAATAAAGGTTTATCTTTTTGCCCTACAGTTCAGTCATTTTATCAAAAAAATGAATTTAAAATTCATCAGGATTTAGATAATTTTTCAAGAAGACTTAGATTAAGAGAATTTTTGGATCTCCAAGAATGTGATACTATTGGAAAATTACGATCTGATTGGACACCACCACATCAAAGGAATGTGTTATTAGATACGTACATTGATAATGTATATCAGGATATTATTAATGAAATTAGACTTAAACAACATAGTAAGTATAAGAGTAATTTAACATTGAGAGAGATGAATGCATTACGTAATTTAGTGAAAAGACAGGATATTATTATAAAACCAGCTGACAAAGGTGGATCAATAGTAATTATGAATAAAGATGATTATGTTAAAAAAGCTCTGGAGCTTTTAGATGATAAAATTTTTTATGAGCCTGTTTCACTAACCACTATTAATTCATTATTCAAGGGTATACTTTTTAGTTTAAAAGATATGAGAGCTAGGGGTCTTATAAATAATAATGTATATAACTTTTTAGTACCAACCAAAATTCATCCTAGTAGTTTTTATATTTTGCCAAAGATTCATAAACCTGGTTGTCCAGGCAGACCTATTGTAGCTAGTATTGGTAGTCCTACAGAAAATATTTCAGCATATGTTGATAATATTATTAAATTTATTCCACCATCATTTAGTTCTTATGTTAAAGATACTACTCATTTTCTTTGCATGTTAGAAAATATTAAATCTGAATTACCAGTTGATTGTTTTTTGGTTACTTTGGATATTGTATCATTATACACAAATATACCTCATGATGATGGAGTTGAGGCTATTAAATGTGCTTTACAAGATAGAGAGTATGATCATGATTTTATTACTACTATGGTTGAATTAATATATTTGGTTTTAAGAAATAATTTTTTTTACTTTTGATTCTAGATACTATTTACAGAAACAAGGTACTGCAATGGGTACAAAGATGGCACCAAGTTATGCGAATATTTTTATGTCAAAACTGGAGTCCTCTATACTTGATAATGCTAAGCTGAAACCTCACACTTGGCTTAGATATATAGATGACATTTTCATGATATGGCCACATAGTGAAGTTGAACTTCATAATTTTTTAAGTTATTTAAATAATTTTAATAAACATATTAATTTCACAATGAATTTTTCAGAATCAATTGCTCATTTTCTTGATGTTGAAGTTATTTACACTAATAGAGTTCTTACTACCACTGTATATAGGAAACCAACTGATAATAACCGCTATCTACATTTTTATAGTAACCATCCTAAACATTTAAAGACTAATATTCCTTATAGTCAATTTTTAAGGATGAAGAGGATTTGTAATGATGAGAAATTTCTTCAACAAAATAATAGTATTTTATATAATAGATTGCTCAATATGAGGTATCCTAAGACATTGTTGGATAATGCAGTAAGGAGATCTTCTTTAATTGATAGAAAGAAACTTCTTTTATCTGAAAAGAGTAAAAAACAATTAGATGTTCCACCATTGGTTCTTACTTTTAATAGAGATTTACCTAATATTAACCGGATATTGGCAAAACATTTTAACATATTACAGTCCACAGATTATTTAAAATCTATTTTTTCTGATCCACCTAAGGTTGTATATCGAAAACATAGATCACTTAGAGATATACTTGTCAAAACAAATTTTATTAGTAGTTCTGTACAGGAAAAAGGATGTTCTCCATGTAAAGATAAAAGATGTTTTACATGTAAACATATTGTTGTGACAAAAGTGGTCTTTAGTACTAAGAATTGTAATTTCAAATGGTATATTCCTAATTATGTTACATGTAAAAGTGTTAATTTGATATATTTGATAGAGTGTAGTAGATGTTTAAACCAGTATATAGGTGAGTCAGCAAATAGTTTACACGTCAGAATGACTAATCATAGATTTGACATTTTGCATAAGAATAAAGATAGACCGGTTTCAAAACATTTTAACTTACCGAATCATTCAATTGATGATTTAAAAGTAGTGATTCTTCAGGAAGGTTTTTCTTCTACAAGGGAGAGGAAACAAAAGGAGAGTTTTTTTATTTTTAAATTCAAGACCTTAGAACCGCATGGATTGAATTTGAACACTGGAACTATTACATCTCTGGGTTACCTGGTCTCCTAAATGATTTCTATATGTGTGTTTTTTATGTGAAAATTTTCTTATATGAGGTTTTTTTATGTAAAGATTGGTTACATGGATGTTTAATATCTGTGTTTAATTGGTTTATAGATAAATAATTAGTTATAAATTATTGTACTTTGCACTAACTATATTTTTTAAAATGTATAAGTATTTTAGTTTTTAATGAATATTAATGTGAGCACAGCTATTTTTTGTGTGTGAGCATAGTTTAATTTTTCTATGTATGCACATATGTATATTTTAATTTTTAATTTTGGATTTTTTATTTTTATATTTATTTTAATTTAAATAGAATTTAAGCTTGATTAGGAGGGAATGTAGTTTTTTTTTTTTGTTTGAATTTTGTCATTGATTGGGTAGATATTCTGTGTTAGATTTTGTGACCAATCAGGGGGGTTTTGTTAAATTTTTAATCTTTTACCAAATCTGTAATTTTTGATTATCGCCATTTTACTGTGTATTTTTTTTTTCTTTCTGATGAAAACCAGTCCTCTGGTTGAAATATTATATTATTTATTGGATTTATAAGTCTTTATTTTTTTGTTTTATATATATATATATATATATATATATATATATATATATATGATCACTAGATGGAGCTTTACCAATAGCACCTAACAAGCTTGTTTACATAAACACCAAGAGAGATAGAATTCAATATCTCTTTCATTGTCTTCCACCTCCAGACCATGGTTTCGAGCTAGTTGGTTCATGTCAGTGAGGGGTTGGAAGACTAGAAACTATCTCTTTTGTTGTCTCCCACCTCCAGAACATAGTTTCAAGCTAGTTGGCTTATAGGGTTGGAAGACTAGAAACTAGATTCTAGTCTTCCTACTCTTCACTGACATGAGCCAACTAGCTCGAAACCATGGTCTGGAGGTGGGAGACAATTAAAAAGATATTGAATTTTATCTCTCTCAGTGTTTATGTAAACAAGCTTGTTATGAGATATTGGTAAAGCTCCATCTAATGATCATAAAATGCAAGCTAAAAGCAAGTTACAAAATTTATAACTTGTTTCGTTTATCATATATATACTTGATAAATATTTTAATATATTTAAATTTGTTTATTTAATATTCAAAAATATTTAATTCTTTTTAAAGAGCCCAATTTTTTGAAAGGGAGATGATTGTGTCTTTTTTGTGTATCAAGTATTGATCTTTTGCCATTGCCCAAGGCTCTTTAATTTTTCATTTTCTGTCTTCCTTCTCAATGAGTACAATTCTAGTTTTAGACAAATTGAATTTATGGCCACAATTTTGTTCATGACCCATAAATATTGAGAAATATTAACTATTCTTTTGTACTCTATTGTATGGGTATTTATGCTGGAATAGTCTCACTGAGATATTAGCCCTCGATTCCTTATAATATGCAAATTTACATATAGCTTGGTTGCATTTAATTTTGTGGATGATTTTATGAGCTGACTTTGTGGGGTATGAAAACTTACATTTTTCATACTCTTTTTAAATTTTTGACAGACTTTCAGGATGTATGGAAGGCATATTCATTTTTTTAGTCTCTATAGGTTGAGTCTGTGTGATTTTTTTAGTTTATTATTGTGTTGAGAATTTTATTAATATTATATCCTAGGTTTTGTAAGTCTTTAATATATGCATCTATATTATATATCAAAAGCATGCTATGCATAATTCAAAGCTAAATTTAATTTATATAGACCAATTTTTCTGCATGAAAATTCAGAACATTTATGCAAATAGTATAATTACCCAGAAATGAGAGAATAAAAGAAATCTTTGGTATATACAAAGTAATTTTGGTTCTATTTTATTATATGTTTAAAGCAAATAAAATATCCATGCTTCCTTTCAATATCTATATTAGTTAATTCATTCAACTCCAGAGCCATTTAGTGCCTTTGCTTATTTGAAACTACAATAGATATTTCTGGAATAGAATAAATAAAGAGTGAATTTCTGCTACTAACACATGCATTAAAATTTTTTTATCATCTCCTTATATACACTTTAATGCAATCTTTATATATATATATATATATATATAAAGATTGCATTTTTTTATACTATCATATATAATAAGTTATATATATATATATATATATATATATTGTGAGAGTACCATATGAGCCTCACCTAAAACAATTTGTGTTTCTTTGTGAATTTAACTGTGCCTATATCGAATCAACAGATATAAATAACTTACACATATCTTAAGCTTTTCATGTATCAGCTATATATATATAAACTAGTTAGTATTAAAAGAATAATTCTAAAAATGAATAATTCTAGTTTATGTATACACACACATAAATAAAATGTTTCTAACTAATAGTATTTTTTTTTGTTAATATAAAACTTGACATTTGACAAAACCTTAAGTCAACATTGCGTTTTTATCAGATGAAACAAAAGAAATAAACGTTTGGGGTTCATTACAAATTGTATATTTTAAACAATAGAGCATGAGCATGATTATGTGATATGCTTGCAGAAATTAATCCAGTATAAAAACGAACTAATATTGTTACAACAATAATCTTCTATTTAGTTATCAAGGCAAGAACTACGTTTGTAAATTTAAATGTGTTCGAATTTAGAACACATTTAAGAAAGATTAAAAAAAGAAGATTCAATATTTTAAAACCTGCTTCAAGTAATTAATTTACTGCCTTTGAATATTATAAAGAACTATAAAAAAATAATCAGTGAATTTAACAAGGTTATAAAAGTTATCAGTCTTCGAAATGAGCTTTCAAAATATAAATTTAAGAAGACAAAAATTTATAAAGATGTTCTTTGGCTAGATAATTTATGCCAGAGATTTCTACTGATGTTTTAAACCCGAACATTTAAATTTATTCCTACTTAATCAATGCCTAAAATATAATCATCGTAATTCTCATTTAAAAAGCTACTTTAATATTGGAGTACTATAGTGAAAAAGATGTTAAATATTTTACTACATAAATATTTAAAGAATGAATATCTGGATTGCCTCCTCGAAGGATGATCAATGAACTTTATGTTTCAACATTCATCATCATTTTATTTCGTCTAAGGAGGTATATAAAACCGTATTCTTTCTCGTCTTGGATTACTTCATTGTATAATTTAAGAACTCTTAAACTTTATTTCTTTGTGGATAATTATATTTACTTAGAAAAATTACTTTGGATATTAAAGTGGAGAACTGATAAGATGAACACTTTATTTTTTTTTTATTTATTTAATAAAATTTAGATGTTGATATTTTGATATATACTCTGATGGAAATGACAGCTGACTAAGGTAAACATTTTTAAATTATTTCAATTTGGAAGTAAGTTTTATTATATTCCAAATTGAATCTTACATGACAATTAACATAATATATTTTTAAACATACATAACTAATATCAGAATACATTTTATTATTAATCTAGTGTGAATGGATATTATCGTATATAGACATACAACACACACTGAATTATTTTAATGACACAATAGGTAGATTTATAATGTGTCATGTATATTTATTACATGCATGATTTTAAATTATATATATATGTAAATGATTACATTATTTTTTTTTGAATATTAAATAATTTATTAGTGTATATAAGCACAGATTATAATTCTAAATTTTAATGTTTTTATGTGATAATATTTTGTTTTTTATTACTGATTAAAATGTGTTAAACTTGATTTCAAAATTAAATAGGTCTCGTTTGTTTATTTTATTTAGTCATTTTATAAAACCAATATTTATAAATATACATACTCATGCATATATATGTTAAATCAACTTAGTGATTTAATATTTATAAAGAAGTTATATATAGCTTATATTAAATTTATTATTACTATGGGATATTTGTGGAAATGCCTGAAGAGAGTCGATTGCAAATTTTTACTCTGAGCTCGAATTCCGAGAGTAACGAGGCTATTAATAGAGGAGTGAATTGGATTATATTTTAAATAACATCATCCATGGCATTCTATAAGAAGACTCAAAGTCTGACAATAGTTAGTTGCGACTTCCTCGAGTCCTGAAAAGGATCATCCCGTTATAATATATATATATTTCCTTCTTTATTTTGCTTACAGTTTCGACTGTCCTGCAGTCTTCATCAGATCTCTTTATAAATTTCCCTTCTCTCTCTAACTGATGAAGACTGCATGACAGTCAAAACTGTAAGCAAAATAAAGAAGGAGATATATATAAAAATGATTGCATTAAAAGGTATATGAGGAGGTGATAAGAATTTTCAATATATATAAATATATGAAGAGAAATGCAAATAAAGTAAAGGAAAAGATGTCAGAATAATAAACACATGTATTATCAAGATTTATGATCTTGCAAATATCATTGTCAAAATAATTTTTATCTTTTCAGAAATGTGTGTCACATAATAATATTAAGTAACAAATTTTAAGAACTTCAAGATGAATTTGAAGTATCATCTAATCAATCTGTTAATTTTTTTAGCCACTCAGTGTTTGGGCTATCATAGATGTCAGTGGTATGGCTACATGGCATGTATAATTCACATAAAAACAGACAAAACTCACTATATGTATTGCCACACACAGCAAGCTAGAGTAATCAATGGATGCCAGAAGGCTTGTGCATAAAATCCCCATCTAGTGCCTACTCATCCAATATCCCCAGACTAGTTTTTGGCTTGTGGCCTTCGTCAGTGAGGAGCCTTGGATCTGAGAGCACTGCACCTAAGGCTCCTCACTGAAGAAGGCCACAGATCTAGGTGCAGTGCTCTCAGATCAAGGCTTCTTACTGATGAAGGTCACAAGCCAGAAACTAGTCTGGGGATATTGGATGAGGAAGCACTAGATAAGGATTTTATGCACAAGCCTTCTGGCATCCATTGATTATTCTAGCTTCTGTGTGTGGCAATACATATAGTGAGTTTTTCCTGTTTTAACAAATTATACACAAGCATAAGAGGTGGTGGTCATGTGATGTTTATAATTCACATAACAAGTTTCTAGTTGTTTCACTATTGGTAATACACACTGTGTTTGCACTTTCCCTATTTAGCAGTTAGATTCTATTTGTATCCTACTATTCAAAGTTAATAATCTGAAAATTCAAATATTTTAAAGTTTTGAATCCAAATCATTATGTTATACAGTTATATATGTCTGAAAATCAACTCTGCCCGTGATAACCCTTATTGAGATCTATATAACTTTAGAGACTATAAATTTTCCCATAAGCAAGATTATAGTATGATAGTTCTATGGTTTATTACAGTGATAAAGTAGTGGATTCTAAAGCTAAGGAACTCTGGATCAAAGTTCAACACTACTACTACCAGTGTTCAAACATCATCAACCTTCCAAAACATTTATTTATTCTGTATTAAAATTACACTGTATCAAATAACTAGTTTGAGGTTTTTTTAAATCTTAAATTGTCCTCAGCCAAGAATTGAATAAGATTAACTTTTTCTCATTAACAAGCTTCTCTTACTATAACTTAATCAATAGCTTTAGTTTTGAATATTGTAATATCTCATCTTGCCTTCAAATAAAGGTTTTAGTCCAGATCCCATCTTAACTAGATTGGATTGAACATTCATCACCATGAATGAATGCATACATATACCAATAACACATAGCCAATGGCAAGAATGAGCCAATAGTCAATGAAACCCACTGAACTGAATGTATCCATTAAGGATAGAGATTTGGCAATAAATAACCAATCTTTTTGAAGGTAGGATCAAAGAATTGCTGTCACAAAACTGAAAGTCAGAATTCTTGTTCTCTCTAACCACGATCATATAACAAACTCTATTGTGTTTAGTCTGTATTATATATATATATATATATATATATATATATATATATATATATATATATATATCATGATTCTAAAACTAAAATACTATATACATTAAAAAATAATGGCAAACAAAAATAAAGACTTTACCAAAGTATTTGTATAAACATATGCTGAGGATTATCTGTGACATTTGAGTACTATGTTAAGTTTAACATAGAAAATCTAGTGTTATTTCTCACTGTCTCGCTGAAAATTAATCCAGAAAACTTTATCTTTTGAACCCACAACTTTAATGACTGCGCTAAACCATAGTGAAATAATAATTTGGTCAAAACATCCTATTGAGGCAAGTAATATGATGTTATTTCTTATTATCTCGCTGAAAATTAATCCAGAAAATTTCATCTTTTGAACCCACGACTTTCACGACTACGCTAAACCCTAGTGACGTAATAATTTGGTCAAAACACCTATCGAGGCAACTACACATATATATATATGCAAATATTTTAGCAGTAAAATGATGCTAATTTTAATACAATTCGGTTAAAAGTTAAAAAAAAATATATTTGTGAAGTCTAAACATCTTATTTACATGTTTTTAATAAGTAATTCTTTCTCGAAAGTAACCTTTTTGTTGATTTAACTTTTTTCATTTCGATACTTTAAATTCCGATTTATTATTACTAATAGAAAACATGACTTTTTTAAAAAAGGCAAATTTCATTCTCTAATCAAAACTTTATTGTTATTATTTTTACAAATGCAACTTTTCAGGATCGATTCCCTTGACAGATCAAGTCATTAAGAAATGTTTGAACGCAATTAAATCACATCTATTCTTTTTCATAAATAATTTTACCAATTTTGCTAACAATATTTCATTACTTTATGAATGATTGACTAATATAAATTATTCAAGCCAGTTTTAACTTAGTTTCCTTTGTAAATATATATATTACCAGTTGTAACTAGTAAGAAGAGAGAGAATTTAATTAATATAGGTAACACTGCTGTTGATAATAACAAATAATAATTGAAATTACTTGAATCAAATTTACACTTTTACTATTAAAATAATTACAAATTATTTATGTCTGCAAACTGCTGAGATAAAATTTAAAAAGTACGAAATTCATTAATTATAAATCGGTTTGCAATTATTATAAAATAACGGATAGCAATAAGTAATTAGAAAAAGCTTTTAGTAGTTAATATATTCGCCTAATATAATCACAATATGTGTTTTAAATTCGGGCTGAATTTGGAAATTTTATTAAGCAATGAAAATGTTTAAACAAATAGGAAACTTGTCAAGCGTTGGTGGTCGAGTGGTCAGCACAGCCGCCTTACAAGCAGTTGTCCCGGGTTTGCGGGTTCGTTTCCGGCCGATGCTTTGACACATGAGAAAAAATAGGAAACTTAACTAGCATTCAATATTAATTGGCAAATGAATATTTAGTTACATTAGGGCAAGTAGTTTAAAGACAATCTAAATTTTAAAAAAAACCGCACGCGCGAGTTCGACCCAAGGATCTTCCGATTCAAATCATACACTCAACTAACAGCGCCAAACCACGCGTAAGAAATGACACATTTATTTTAAAAAAATAATAACATACGGCACCTTCTCAGATCTGAAAATTGAAAAAAAAATTAGGGTAAAATTTAAATGTTGTGCGTTATTAAATAATTATTTTGTTAGCATAAATAATATCACTCACTCATAGTAATGTTAGAATGACGTATTTATTATGCTATTTTTCTTTTACGTTTTTTTGTCATATATATGGGTATGTTTCATTATTGATTTGCTATAGCAACTAATTTTGCCATTATCCTATGCGCATAATAAGTATATTGTTTTAAGATTTATTTTTAGACAAGTTTCAATATCTCGAATTTAAAAAAAGTATACTCTTCATGTGTGGGTGTGCGTATGTAGAAAAATGAAGATTAAACATTAAATATTCACAATAGGATTCAGATTTCACCAACAACAATTCACACAGTAATTGTGTGTGTGCATGAATATGTCAGCGTCTTCAACCATTACCACTATCTGCAGAGTAAAGGTTTTCCAAATCAATCCAGATTCTACAATTCATAGTTTCTCTTCACATCATTCCAGAAATGTATTTATCTCACCCATCTATCATACCACATGTTCTTGTAATCTCTTGTAATCTAGTTTAAGTCTTCAACTAGTCATTTATTATCATTTCTTTTAATAGTAGATATAACCCAACTGCATTTCAGTGTCTTAAAGTTTTTTAAGGATATCCACAGTATCTGTTTGTTCTCTCTCCTATATATTTTTCTTTCTTTTTCTTATTATTTTTAAATATTTTGTTTTTTCTATATTAGGTTATATAATCGGAAATCTTATTGTTTTTCTATTTCCAATGCCTATATATAAGTATCAATCAAATACATTCATTACAAATCACTATGTGCATATTAAACTTTTCTACCAAGAACAGTTTCATTTAAATTTAATTCTATGATTATCTTAATATTAACGTTTCTATACGTATTAATAATTTGACTGAGGTCTTTATATACGTTAAGTCCACTAATTCATTATCATCAATATTTAATTCTTTTTTTGAAAAGTCTTTGAACATTACTTTAGTTTTTTTTTAATGTATAAAATACTTTTTAAATACTGTTGAATTCAATAGTTTTTTGAAAATATGGAATAGTCATTTAAAGCAGTTCCCATATAAACCAATTAATGTGAGTTTTGTCAATTTTGGGAGTAAAATATTTTAAAAAATTTTTTTTTAACAATTTAAATATTATTTCATGAATTTAAATTATGCATAATTAGATATTTGGAGACATAATATCATTTAAAAGATGGGGGCGGGGGGTCCAATAAATTTTGTAGAACTTTTTTAAAACAAAAATAGCTCTCTATTCTAAAAAATATATATTTAAATTATTATCACTGCTGTTAAACAAACTTTTTTTAACAACCTCAATAAAATAAAATTATATAAAGAGAGAATGATAAAAGAAAGTTTGTATATAAAGAAAGAAAAACCTATTTTGAATAGAATGAATTATATAAATGATACATGTTGAAATAAAAACAAATTAAAATTGCATGAAAAGGTATTGGTTAAAGTAATAGGTTAGAAGTATAAAAGGGCAATAAAAAATTATTGGTATTTTTATATAAAGAAATGTGCATGTAAAAGAAAAAAGTTTGGAGAGTGAAGAATAAGTCTAGATTATACAACATAAAATGTATGTAAAAAGTTGTATTGATAGATAAAAAAGAAATGTTATTGTTTTTTATTATATGAGTATATACAATTTTATATATTAATTTTATTTATAATAATAATGATGTAAATATGTATTTTTAGAGATCCTTGAAAATGACTACAATAAAAAAGTGGGTGAAATGTTAGATGTTAAAGATGTGAATATATATATATATATATATATATATATATATATATATATATATATATATATATATATATATATATATATATATATATATGTTGGATGAAGAAATAAAGTTTTTAAAAAGAAAAAAGAAGAGGATATTTAATTGGATTGAATGAAAAGAATATTATACTTGCTAACTCTATTCTGGTGTCATCTAACGTAAATTTGAGTGAATGGAATTCTATGAATTATTATGGTTTGTGCTGAGATTATTTCTAACTTCATCATGATACCTAAACTGCTTTGGCTAGTTATCAATTTAAGTCAAAATATCATTAATAATATTTTTAGGTAATAAATAATATGTGGTTCTTATCCAAGTGTTCTTTGAATTTTTATAGCAGGGGTCAGCAAACTGTGGCTTGCAAGCCACATGCAGCTCTTCAATCCTAATCTCATGGCACTTTTATCATTTATAAACATAAAGACAATTTTTATTTTCTTTTGTAATTTGTAAATAAAAATTTTGATGACTCTGGAAAAGGAAAAATGTGCATTACAATGTTGTTTCTTGAATTCAGCCTTATTATAGAATAGTAATTCTTGAATATGATGAATATTTAAATATTAGAAATTTGTGAATAAATCATGTTGTCAAAGTATTTTTTTTGTTTTCATTTATTTATTAAAATAATTTTTTTTATCATTGGGATATAATGTCCAAAAATATTTACAGCCATTCAGTAATTCTATTTTTCATGAACCTATTTTTCATCTCTTTTGTTCAGAGGGTGGGTGGTATTTAAATAAAATGGCTCTTTATGTTAAAAAGTTTGCTGAACCTTGTTCTATATTAATGTTACAACAAAGATTCTACCTTTGAGCTACTATAGTGAACAAGGGATACTGCATGAGGTCTTTAGAAAATAGGATTGCTCATTTTCACTATTAATATTTATAATTGATTTGGACTTGACAATTCATTGATCTATAAAAGTGACCTTCTAATAACCATTTATAAAACCTGAGAATTTAGATAATTGGTTGTCTCCTTTCTAACTGCATTGAGAAAATTCTGTGCCTAACCATATTTTCATGCTTTGATTGCACATATAGCATTGCTAGCTCTTGTTTTGTGTGAAGGGGAAGAGGGAGGTGTCATTTTTTTTAAACTTTCTTTGTAAAGTTAGAGTAACTCATTTTTGAGTGACTAATAATAATGTTGACATTTTTACCCATATTAAATTTTTCAGTTTTTTCCAAATATATTTTAATCATAAATATATGAAGTAGACGAGTAATAAATAAAAGTTTTCAATCTTGTGATAAGGGCAGAAGCTAAGGCAGAGCCTATTACAAGTCTCTATGACTCCCAAATAAATGGTTTACCCATGGAAGTGCTGATAACATGATATTAATTGTCAAATGTCTTAGAAAAATTCAAAATTATTTACCATTTTAGTAAATTACACACAGCTTTATATGTAACATAATATTTTGAGTGATATTCTTTTCTCTTTTTTAGAGGTCACTGACCTTATCAATATCAGTAATAGAATAGTACCTGAACCTGGACCTAATTTTACATTGGTGAATATTAAATTTAAGATGATACTTTAATTAATCAGGCTATCTGGAGGATGAAAATAGTCCAACATATAATGCAACTAAACTACCATTATCATAAACTTTCATACAAGCAAGTTGTGGCGGATGTTTTGATGAGTCTTATTCATCCTCTTCAGGACTGGTATCATGTTTGGAAGCTTTATCAACATATCAATATGGTGCTCCAATATCACATGATCTCATCAAGTGACTGACCTTACTGTTATTTTTTATTGTTTACCGAAAGTATATACATTTTGAATATTATATTATATACTCAGGTGTTTAAAAAATAAACTACTCATGTATGCATCTTTACTTAAAGGCAAACAACCATTCTGATTTTTAGAATGTCTTAGCTTAACTATAGTTGCAGCTCAAATTAAGAATGAAACTGACATAGATGGAGTCTCATCAATCTATTAGATTCAGGACAACTCATAGTCGGTATATTCATTTACTGCATAAATGGAATTTGTGAACCACAGATTATGTAAATGTGGGTAAACGCAATCTATGAAATACACAGTTAACAACTGTCAAATCTATTTCTACAATGGCAGAGTAGTAAGAACGTAATAAAGCAAAGAGTAAATCAATTTTCTGGTTGGAATCTCTGCAAGTTATTTATGATATTTTAATAGTTCGTCCGTCTTTAAAAAAAAAAAAACCATACGCTAAATAAAATAAATTAAAATCTAAATATTAATGGTGAACATATTTTTCAGTTTTTAATATTTCATTCTGCATCAGAAATTACACTCCATTACATTTACGTCTACAGATGTATAAATAATATCAGGCTGTGAATTGCCAATTAGATAACTTTTCTTACATGAACAAAAAAATTAATTGAGATTTAAGAAAAAAACTATTTGATTCTTTCCAACTATTTTTTAGTTTGTTGACAGTTAAAAATGGACTCCCCTAGTTGCCGTTTGAAAGTGATTGAGTTTTAAATACTTCTTTTACACAATTCTGACAGGTAAGTTTCAAAATGATTGATAGAAAGTATACATAAAAAATAACCCTCAAAGCAAATTAGTTTTATCGTTATTATTACACTTTTGACAATACAACATAAGAATTAAAGATAGAAAAATGATTACAAGTTTAATGTGTCTGTTACGTATATAGAAATCTTTATACAAAGTCAAATTTAATTATAATAATCTTTGTTTTAATCAACTTTATATAATATATAAAACGATTTCTTTGTGATATCATCATCAATAGTATTCTGTCCCATGCACTAATCCAGAGAATAATCATGTCTCCAATTCATCCATTTTTCTACTTTGTTGTTTTCATTGCCCAGCTCTTCAATCCCATATAACTCTTCCCATCTCTTATATTATCCAACAATATCAGTTTTTTCTGTCTTTTCTTCTTATTTTATTCATCCAACTGATTTCTTCCATTCTTCTCCATGACCACTTCTCAAAGACTTCCAATCTGGTCCTAATTTTATTATTCAATGGCCATGTTTCACAACCATACAATAGTACACTCCAATTGTACTATTTAATTAAACTTTTCATATAGTTCCAATTGTTAGTAATAACACAGGCTAGCAAATAATATTTTGGGTGATACTATTCTCCTCTCTTCTTCAAGTCTTGCTACCCTTGCTAGTAACAATATCATTTTTCTAAAGACATTTAATATTAGATTGTGGAAATAGTCCAACATATAATTAATATTAAAATGTCAGCATCACAAACCTTCACACAAACAATAATAGTTACATTTATTTAAAAATACAACTATTAAATTTTAGTATTTGCATTATTCAATGTGCTTTGCCCTAGTAAAGTTACACATATATTTAATATATAAATCAACAAATTAGTGTATAATAAATAATCTCTAGATGCTTTAGCTAGTTGAAACTTTTTTCACCTATTGACCGTTTCTTTCAGAATATTTCCATTTCTTATCTTCTAGCAGCCCTTTATAAGGAGGAGGGATTCTTTTTTTTATTACTTTTCTTTTGTTTGTTTTATTTATTTTTCTTAAAATCTAAATTAGACAAAAATGATATGATGTTTAAAAAAAAATTGGTCATAGTTATGTCAAAAGCAAAATAGTCTCAAATTTCCCAGGAGAAAGCAATCTATAAAGTACTTCTATATTCTCTAGTGAAAATTAGGCATTTTTATGGTTAGAAAGAAATCAAGTCATATGTCGCACGAGCTAATTTAACAAGCTTGTATTACAACATTTCTATGGTGTGTGATTTGTCTTAATTTTTATAATCTATTTTCTGGAATAATGATGAAATTAATCTATAAAAAAATAAATGTACATACTTTTTATCCAGTAGGAGTAATAGCAGTTATAATAATAATAACTGTAATAAATTATTTATTTATTGACTTCTTATAAATTATATAATATCAAAAATTCTGTGCTAACATGCTTAGATTAGAGAAGTTTAATATTGTACAAATTAAACTTCTCTAACTAACCTAAGCATGTTAGTGCAGAATTATTGATATTAATAATAATAACCATAATAATAACAATATCTTTCTTATTGCACTGTCAAATCCATATGACATTAATATCATTTATGTTCTTTGTTTCTTTTACAATGCATTTTACAACCCACTGTTGATGTTTTCAATTGCTCCATCAATCTTCATCAGAACTTCTACTGAACATATAAGTAAAAGTTCTGAAGAAGGTTGTTGAAGCAATCAAAACTGACAATAGTGGATTATAAAAAGCATATAACTAGACATTCTGAAAAAGATTGTCTGAGTAATTGCAACATCAATAGTGGGTTATAAAAAGCATTGTAAGTTCTGAAGAAGATTGCTGGAGCAATCGAAACTGTCAATAATAGGTTGTAAAAAACATTATAAAAGTAATAAAAAATGTAAATAATATTAATAGTAATAGTAGTTGTAGTAGTAGTAATTTATTTATTTACTTACCAGTTTATAATAAATTCCATGTAAAAAAAAAAAAAATCCAAAACAGTTTGAATGATTATAAAAAAATGTGGCAAATCTAATTTATTATATGGTAAAAAATAAAATCTAATAACTGAACAATGCCTTACAATTATAATAAAAAATTAAGGTCTTGACTGAAATTATTTTCAGAGCTTAAAAAAAGTGGCATTAATAATTAAAAACCTATACATCCAAATGGTGTACATTTTCATATTTTAATATGTGATCTACGAAATCACATTTCAAACAATTATTACAGATTAGTTGGGGGGGGGGTCATTTTATTGATTTTTTAGACACATACATATGACTATTTATTTGTTGGGCATGGCAACAATATTGGCATCAGCATGGGATTTGGGCATTCTACCATCATATTTTCAATGGTATGGATGGCTGAAGAGTTGGAGGTTCAAGTAGATTGAAGCCTGTCCATTAAAGTATAAAGATTTGCTATCTTAATATAAAATGAGCAATGATTACATATATATGTGTGGGAGATGATAATCTGGACCAACTGATGAGTACTGGTTCAGTATGAAATATGTATATTGGTGATTATTTATCTTTTCAACATGTGTGTGGTCATATGTATCAGTAGTATGAGATAGTGTGGATAGTTGAAGGTTGCTTGAAAGTCTGAGTTTAAATCCCCTATATTTACAATTAAGTTGCCAGGTATAAGAATGCCTATATTTCAAATCTTATTTGTAATGAATTATTGTTTTATTAATTTTATTTAACTCATTAATTACTGCAATGCTTTTGGTTTGATGCCAAATACAAAATTTTTAAAGAAAGTGAGAGGTATAAGTTAAGGATTTTTTCCATCAGTGACTCATTTGTGATGGAAAATTTCAAGACAAAGTATGAACCAAGACCAACTAATCACATTTTTGGCTAATATTCGATATAATTTCTATACATGATAGCAGGACTTTTTTTGGATGTAACACAGTGGAACAGCATTCCAGCCCCTTTTTAATATATTTTTAATATTTCAAATGTAATTAATGAAATAGTATCACACATACATAATTACAATCCATATTTATATAATTCAAACAAATAAAAAATTATAATGTTTTATGAATTAGATGAAATATGGATGGATTCAAAATTGGTGTTCTCATGTAGTGAGAACTGGACTCATCTATATCCCCATTGATCACTCATGGTCCATGACTGATTATAGCAATGCATATCCAGCCAATAACGTCTACAACTTGTGATCACCTGTGTAATGATTGACAATGTGTGGAATATTTAATTTCTTTATTTTTACATAAATTTGACATTGTTGTTTTTATTTTATTTATTTTTTAGCGTAACCTTATCCCAAGTTTAAAAATTAAAAACGTTTCTGGTCATTTGTTGGTCCCACTAATAAAAAGTCCAGTTACTTCTCACCCATTGGCAGTTACTTTTTGACCATCAGTCCCACTAATAAAAAGTCCAAAATGATGACAGAAAATATGGAAATACTGGTGCAAGTTAATGTTCCTGAATCATCTCAAGCAGAGAACATCATTTGACCATAGGCACTAACACTAAGAAAATGAATCGAGACGATTTGTCAGATGAGAATTGGACAAAACTTTGGAAATCACTATAAACTTTTATTCAGTTATATAAAGTTTTTCAATTTTATTTTAAATTTAATTATCAGTTGCATATTTATATTTGTTTATTTAACTTTAGATTTGACATGTCTAAAATAAAAAGAATTATGATAAATTTTGTTTATTTTTTTTTTATTTGCTTCATAGCATTGTAAAAGCTGCTTTAAATTTCATTTAAATGATATTTGAATATAATTTTCTTTAGTAAAAAAAGCTTGACAAGAAGTGAGTTCTGGCATCTATTTTTATTTTTAAAAAAAACCCTGCATGATATTAATTATTAATTTGAAATTATATATCAAACACTTACTATCATTGGACATTTAACTTTCCAAATAAAAAAAAATTAAAATACAAAAAATTATCAATTATTTTTTTCCCCCTTTTTTTGGGTGTTGGGCCACGAACAGGGGCCGGGCTCCTAATTTTTATTAAAATTAACTAACCAATGAGCCATTTTGTTTTGTATTACTTTATTATTTCACAACTTCTTTTGGATAATTATATACCTGCATTTAATTTATTATAAATTATTTTTTGTATTGCTTTGTTTTCTGAAAGGCTATTTAATAAATTCAATAATAAATCCATACATTTAATTTTTTACAGATTAATTTCTTCATAATGTCAACTAGATGTGGATCATTAAACTTAAGGTAGATCAAATACTATAACAGTACCAAAAATTATGTGAATAGATAGTATGCCAATCATAAGATTGATATTTATATGACAGTACCTATTAATAAATAATAAACTATTTTTATATAAATAATAGTCATTAATACTTTAAAAGGTCCATTAAAGAGTAATTCTTTTAATTACATTTCAATAGTCAAAAAGTCTTCTTCTTCTTCTTCTTCTTCTTCTTCTTCTTCTTCTTCTTCTTCTTCTTCTTCTTCTTCTTCTTCTTCTTCTTCTTCTTCTTCTTCTTCTTCTTCTTCTTCTTCTTCTTCTTCTTCTTCTTCTTCTTCTTCTTCTTCTTCTTCTTCTTCTTCTTCTTCTTCTTCTTCTTCTTCTTCTTCTTCTTCTTCTTCTTCTTCTTCTTCTTCTTCTTCTTCTTCTTCTTCTTCTTCTTCTTCTTCTTCTTCTTCTTCTTCTTCTTCTTCTTCTTCTTCTTCTTCTTCTGCTTCTGCTTCTTCTTCTGCTTCTTCTGCTTCTTCTTCTTCTGCTTCTGCTTCTTCTTCTGCTTCTTCTGCTTCTTCTTCTTCTGCTTCTTCTTCTTATGCTTTCTGCTTCTTCTTCTTCTTCTTATGCTTCTGCTTCTTCTTATGCTTCTGCTTCTTCTTCTTCTTCTTCTTCTTCTGCTTCTGCTTCTTCTTCTTCTTTTTCTGCTTCTTTTTCTTCTTCTTCTTCTTCTTCTTCTTATTATTATTATTATTCTGCTTCTTTTTCTTCTTCTTCTTCTTCTTCTTCTTATTATTATTATTATTATTATTATTGTTGTTGTTGTTGTTGTTGTTGTTGCTGTTGTTTTTGTTATTATTAATTTAATAATTTATAAAAATTGTTTATTTTTCAATAAAATATGCAAAAATATTGTAGTTTTTTTATCAATGCTCTTTTAGTCTAAACATATTTATAATCATTCAATGAAAATACCTGAAATGGTAAAAATTTAAAAAAAAAGATTTTATATTAAATGTTAGTAAAGAAATTTTAACTTTTAAAGTATAATATTGATTGTGTTGGTATTTTATTGTAATTAGTAATATAATGGAAAATTTATCAAATTGATTTATTTAAATGTTTAACCTATTTGCTGCCAATTCCATTTTTCTATTTTAAATGGGCCTTAGTGTGACTTTCATCTGTATTACTCCATATTTCAATATTTTATTTTTACAAATGTAAGATTTGAAGTGATAATATTTGCAAAATATGAAAATAAATTTCTAAATGGATGTCTTATTTATAACAATGGTATTCTGCATCATTGGACATAATTTATTTATTCAAAAAATTTGTAGAATGAAATATTAAATATTTGAATTCTATGTTGTTAAAATAAGGTAAAATTAGGTTTAGTTATTATCAACAAAAAATGTTTAAACTAAACTTTAATGTTTTGTTATTAAAATTTTAAAAAAATAATTTCGTTATGATTCTAACAAAGGGAAATTCTTGTTTATCCAATAGAATCTCCTTTTGTTTTACCATTATAAACTTTTTAAAGGTTGTCTTTTTTAAAATAAAGGTGTTTAAAGAACATATTCTTGTAGTGACATAAAATTAATGCAAATAAAAATTTTTAAAAAATATTGCATAAATAACCTTTAATTTGCAAGAAAATTACTGAAAATTACAATTTTTCCTTTTAAATAAGTCAATTATTTTATATAGTGTTAGTATTCATTCATTTAATATTTAAAAATTTAAAGCGCATGTGCAACAGTTTAATGCTGTTTAAATATTATAATTTTTCCTTTTGTTATTAAACCACTAAACATCACATGACTACTATTCTTTGTGCTTACAGAAAGTACACAGAGGAAAAAACTCTCCATACAGTAGTGCCACTCAGTGCAAGCCAGAGTAATCAATGGATGCAGAAACATTTGTGCATAAAATCTCCATCTCGTGTCTACTCATCCAATATCCCCAAAGTAGTTTCTAGCTTGTGGATTTTATCAGTGAGGAGCCTTGGTTCTAAAAGCACTGCACCTAGATATTAGGATCTAATGCAATTTTCCAGCAGCTGTCTTTTACCTTATTAACTAACTATAAAATTTTAAGTCCAAAATGAAAACAGAAATGTTTTCAATTCAAGCTCATTAGCTTGTATAGTCATATAGATCTTAACTCAGTTAAGCATTCATACTATTTGGTATCTTTGGGTTTTTAATAACAACAGTCACCATTCTCCTATCAGGCAGGGTTTCTATTAAACCACTAAACTTCACATGATTACCAGTTTTTGTGCTTACAAAAGCTTACATAGAGGCAAAACTCTCCATACAAGTTCTCATAAGTGCAAGCCAGATTACTCTGACTTGCACTGAGTGGCAATGCTCTATGAAGATTTTTGCCTCTGTGTGTTTTTCTTTTGTTCCTAATTTTTCTTTTATTTGACTTCAGATTAAAACACTACACCAATCAAAAATGTCCAATTCTATAGATATGTAAAGAGGCACCTCCTCAACAAATTTTCATGCAAAATGCTTACTCTAATTTTCCTAAAACAATAATATACTGCTGACATCTTCAGAGATTTTTATTCCAACTAATAATTTTAAATTGGTGACTCTAGTAATATAAAACTGCATAGGTGAAGTTATAGATAAGCTTAAAACAATATAAAAAAGATGATTGGAGCACCACAGTGTGAAATTACTGCTATTGAGATTCAAACCATTAAAGCCTTTTGTAAAGAAATTGAATTTTTAATGTTCAAGATTTGTGGAAATTGAGCTTCAGAGTTCACCATTTATATTACTGGACTAAAGTATGTAGAACAGTCAACAAATCATTTACTGTTCAAGAATTCAAACTGGTCATATAATGCATAGTCCTAGAGCTCCATAGTCTACCATGCTATCATTGTACTAATACTTATGAGTAGTAATTGAATTGTCTATTGCTCAAGAGTGAATAAGTTATTTGAAAATTGGACATGAAAAAACTGCAGCTGTTATCCATGACAGTCTGCCACCCTACAACAGTGTTAAACTATATCAAGATATAGTAATAATTGAATGATATATTGCTTGGGATTTCATAAGAAATTTGGGCACTGGAAGTGAATGAGGTAACCACATAATATTCAAAATCCTGATCTTCAGCCCACAACTTTATTACAACATGAAACCATGCAGAACTTAAAAGCCATCCATATTTAAAAATTGGTGCACTACCATCGAACCAATACATCTTTAATTATATGCTACATCTTGAGTATAAGTATCAACTTTATTCCACCACAATTTTGACATGATCCACTCTAGATAAATAATACATTCATAATTACCACTAGTCATTTATTAGAGATTATTACTAGCCCATATATAAATTTTAAATCTCAATTAAAAATTAAAATATTTATTTTTGAACACACACGCTTGGTATAAATTAACTTCATTTTTTTTTTCATGTCTAATATATTTTATAGATGTACATACTAATCTTGAAACATAGGAATAAAGACGCCATAAATGACAAATGACCCCAAGATGCATTTCATATTTAACAGGCATTCAGCAGATGGTCCAATTCACTATGCTATCCACAAATAGTGAGCAAACAAAAAAATAAAACATTAAAATCTTTTAAAATGTCAAGATTATATACATATTATTATTAGAAGGAATCAGCTTTTTTTTCTTGCAATAAGAAATATCACTGAGCGATGCTAAATGTATGTATAAAACATACAACTTTTAAAATAAATTTTCGGGAGCTTTAGAACATTTAAAAGCATACGAAAAGTATTATACAGGGCTCTTACCATCGTTTTAATATTAGAGGTCAATTTAATTTTTTAAGATTTTTGAAAATATGGTTTTGTTACACTTGAAGCTAAATAATATCTTATCAATCAATAAAATTAAAAACCAATATTGCATAATCAATTTTAATATTAGTATAAAAACGTTTACAATCGCATATTTAATACCAGAAATTTAATGATAAATGTGTGTTTGTAATGCTCTTTTACTTATTTCATTGTAAACTGAAAGAATTCCGTAATTCGGCGCGTTTCATACTGAAAAAAGACAAATGAAGTCTTGCGTTGTTAGCCGAGAGGTATCGCAGCCGCCATGCAAGCAAGTAGTTGGTTGCAGACGGGTGTGGGTTCGCGTCCCGGCAGATGCTATGACATATGAAAAAAAAAAAAAAGACAAATGACGAGTTTCTATTTTGATCCTCAAGTAACACAATTACGGAGACAAACAAAATAAAGCTGATTATAGAAAGCAAAAAGTTTTTTTAAGCGTAAATCTGACAAAAGTTTTAAATCCTATTTTAAGAGCTAATTGTTATCTGTAGACATCACATCTGATGTTTAAATGAATGACGAAAGCTCAGAAAGTGACTTTTTCCACTAATGCTAGAAAATCTTATATATTCCACGCACATACACGTTCCATTCATCAAAGATATTTGAAATTTATAATGTCACTCAAAAACAAGAGGATGCTTGAACAAATAGTCTTAAGAAACAAATAAAAGAAAAAGAAAATAACTTTTAAATAACCCAGCATGGTAAAGACTTTTCTATCAGAATATCATAATAAAACAGCAAAGAAAAAAATTAGGATTTACCTTGCTTACCAATTGCAAGGATTGAGTGGGAATTCCATTCTTAGGGTGTTCCTGAAGATTTGTAATAATGATATTTTAGTTGCATTTATACAGTGGAAAATTTCTATCATCTAATATAATTCTTGAATGTCTTTACAAAAATTTAAATATTCCACATACATGTAACTATTGTAAGAGGTTGTTGGCCTCACTAATGGCGGTACTAGCATGGGAATTGGACCTCAACCCTTAGATTCTCGAATATTATAGGTTAGTATATACAGAACATTTCAAGAGGTATTATTCTTTTCTCTTATTTAGGTGTTTTTGGCCTGACCAGTGACAATATTAGCATGGGAATCAAACCTGAACCTTTAGATTCTTGAATATTGAATTTTAAAGTAATTCTCTAACTAACTGAGTCATCCTGCCAAAGGCAACAATCAGCAGAAATTTCATATACTTATAAATGAAGTTCTTCCTGATTTTTTTTTACTCTTTCCTAGTGTGACTATGCATAAATGTATGAAAATCAATCAATTTTGTTCTTAGGAAAAAGTGTAAAAATCAAAAAAACCTCATGGATAAATATATAACATTTCTATTGACCATTGCATTTGACAAGATGGTTCGTTAGTTAGAGGATTACCCTAAAATTTTAATACTCAAGAATATAAGGGTCTAGGTTTGATTCTAAGGCTAATACTGTCATTGGTGAGGTCAGCAACAACCAAAGAAGAGAGGAAAATAATACCTCTTGAAATGCTGTGCATATACTAACCTATATGCTATTACTTCCAGTTGAATGTATTTGGAATATTTAAATAAAGTTAATTTTTTCTAAAAACCTTCAATGCTTCCTTATATTGAATTCTATCCTTGTTTTATATTAAACAACTAATCATCATATGATCACCATTTCTTATGCTTGCTCACAACTTATTAAAACAGACAAAACTCTCCATACAGTAGTGCCATCTTGTGCCAACAAGAGTAATCAATGGATGCCAGAAGGCTTGTGCATAAAATCACTATCTAGTGCCTACTCATCCAATATCCCCAGACTAGTTTCTAGTTTGTGGATTTCATCAGTGAGGAGCCTTGGATCTGAGAGCATTGCACCTAGATCTTAGATATCTAGTACCTACTCCTTCAATATCCCTGACTAGTTTCTATCTTGTGGCTTTTATCAGTGAGAATACTTGTAGCTGAGAGCACTGCACCTAGATCTTAAGGCCCTCTCCTGAGATCTAAGTGCAGTGTTCTCAGATCTAAGGCTCCACACTGATGAAAGCTGCAAACTAGAAACTAGTTTGGGAATATTGGATGAGTAGGCACTAAATAGGGAAATTTATGCACAAGCCTTGTGTCATTCATTGATTACTTTGACTTGCACTGAGTGGCACTACTGTATGAAGAGTTTTGCTTTTTTTTTATTCAAGTGAACTAAGTTACATACCATTTTCTAATCAGTACTGAATGTTTAGCCTATTGGCTATAAGACAATTGTCTACAAAAATATTTTTAGTTTACTTGCTCTGGATTCAAAATCAGATTCTAAATGTAGCAGGTGAATAATATGTTACTACTACATAGTTTTAGCTTTCAGTGGATTATAAAGCAATGATAAATTGCTAATAATCAATTGTTATTGCTTATCTTGATCTTAAGTGTGCATTTAGAATAATAATAGAATGAATGGATATATATATAAACATACAAACACATGCTAAAAATTTTAATGTCCATAAATAAATCATAGCTATTTTTTGTCTGGGCATTGAAGTGATGTTTATGCAAAAAAATGGTGTTTGAATACAAGTGTGTTAAAGCAATTCTTTAGGAATCTGATTTGTGAATTATAATAATGTAATTACACTTAGTCAGTTCATAGATAAGTTTATATATGTATATATAAAAATTAAATCTCCCTGGGTCAATGCTTAAAATAAACCACAGCAGCAATCTGTTGTTAACACAGTAGTAAATAGGACATTAATATTTTATTGCTTATCCTTAAGCAGTGGTCAGGGTGATGGAATTTGTATATAATAAACAATTACCTAAATGCATTTATGGATTAATATATAAATCATACAATATCTGGGTTCACTATGTTTCATAGCACTATCACCCTGACAATGCTTAACATTATCTATATCTGCAATCTGTTGTCATAGAAACACTCAGATAAACCATTTATTATCTAAATAGTGCCTTGGCAACAGATTGCTGATATTCTATTGGTTAATTTTAAACATTGGTTAGGGTTATATGATTTTCATATAATAACCAAATGACTATAGGCACTTATGACTAAAATATATATGTGTTTGAAGAGAGAAATGATCACAAATGTAAAATATAAGAGGTGTGGCTCATTACATGAAATGAATACATAATGAATCAAAAATCAAATAGCATTCAAATCATAAATAAATAAATGTTCTCAGCAGACCCATGAATATGACATAAAAGCATTGAAAGTATACTTAGTGCAATAAATTTATGAAATTTAAACTCTTAGCACTTCCTTTACATTAATAGTGATACTGGCAGAGTATCAATATATATATATATATATGTGTGTGTGTCATATTATTATTACTATTTGCGGGATATTCCGTGTAGTGAAAAAGCTAAATGCTGACATTTCAGTACAATATCAAGTACCTTCCTCAGAGCGTCCTCTTTCTCAAATCATAAGAACATTAGAATTAATATATATATATATATATATATATATATATATGATAATATCTGGGTTTATCCTTATATGATTCATAGACACCAATCATCAACTAGATAATAATTGTTATAAAAAAACATTATAGAGATGCTTTAAATAATGACATATAACAAAATTAAAGGTCCAACCAATAAAAAACAAAAGCAGCAAAAAATTAAAATGTAAAATCCATTAATGCCAATTGTTTATGCCTTTTATATTGTTTTTTTTTTCTCTTATCATTTTACTCCTACTTTTATATTTTAACTTTTTCTTATTTTTTTCTACTGATTGAACCTTTAATCTTATTATATATCAATGCATATAGCACAGCTATAATAGCTTTTTTAATAATAACATTCATTAGACAGTTGACATCCAGCACAAGTCAACGGAAATATCAGTACAATAGTGTTATAAATCACTCAGATTAATCTGGATACTGTCATTTATATATATAGCCTGTGAAAATGTTCAGTTTAAGATATACATATAACCAAATCAAATCTCACAGTTTGTATGCAAGTTTCTAATGCTTTTTTTAAATCTTGAATTATTGGTCAATGTAAAATTTTCCAGGAATCCCTCTCATTCTACAAGCATTGTCCCAGAATCCCCACTCATAACTTGAGTATAGGATGTGAATTAAAATTTTGGTTATAAATATTTTTAGGCATTCACACACACACAATAAATCAAAATTGCATCATATATAGGTGGAGTTGTAAATGTGGTAATGTATATATAGGGGCTTCAAAATGTACATTGGCAAAAAAAAAACCTAAAGAATACTTGGCAGTTATTAAAAAGAATTTAAAAACCTAAACAAAATTGTAATGGAAATGATAATGTTTCAACATCAATTATTTATGATCATAACAGATTCTGTAAATATGGTTTTAATTTGGATTATAATAATGTGAAAATATTACAAATTGAAACAAACAATAATAAAAGGAAAATAAAGGAAACTATGTTAATAATATGACTTAATAAACAGACAGGCAGTAAACATAAAAATCAATGAAAAGGTTAGACTTTAAAAGTATGTTTGAAAGTGTTAGTTGACAAAAACTATGAAGCTAATTGAAAGTGCTCCTAGATGGATACAAGTTTAAAGTTGTACTTTATATATATTTATGTTACTGTATTTGTTAATTTTTAATTATAAGATTATATATATAACTTCAAAGAAATATAGATATTGAAGAAGAATATTATTACTATATATATATATATGTGTGTGTGTGTGTATGAATAAAAATGGATGGTAACCTTTCTGAGTGATGCTTATATCCTTGTATCATCCTCATTTATTAGATAACCAATAAAATGTAAAATGACCATTTATATATGCAATCACAATTCTTAAAGAGATAGTCAATCTAAAATATTACATTAATAGAGTTAAAATTCAAGTTTTCACCAAATGTAAACACCTTTTCCAATACACTTAATAATGAAACTTTGTAAGGTAGAATCCCTTTCAACTTAACATTATTACGGCACATATTCATAAGTCAAATATGTAGTATCAATATGTGCATTTCATACTATATATATCATCATCATTATTTTCAATTATCATCAATCCACTTCAGAATGAAGGTCTCTCTAAGTTCAATCCATCTTTTCAATCTCTAACTTCTTTTGCCCACATCATTCCAGAACACATCCTTAATTCATCCATCGATCTCACACATATAATCTCTTTGTAGGTCTTTTATATATTTATTAATTAATTATTATTATATTTATTATTTTTATTATATATAATAAGTATAATAATGCTCAAGACTAAATGGGCTTATAAGTAATAAAAACCAGTCAACTTTGACAATCCCTATATCAATAACAATCAACAATTTCAAACTGTTGTCAAGGCAACCTTGACAACAGTTTGAAATTGTTGATTGTTATTGATATTGGAATAATCTAACCATTGACTGGTTTTTAATGATTAGATATTTATAAAGTAGAAAAGGATACTTCACCCATGCACTGCCAATATTGGGGTATCATTCTTATTTGTAAGATAGCAATATTGTTTGGTCATTTCTATAAGAATTGAGTTTTCAAGTCTAAATGGTCATATTACTCTTGCTTAACTATGTACAATTGTATTGACAGCATTTAAAAAAACTAAACATTTTTAGTTATTACATATATGTTTCAAAATCCTGTATTTATTAATACTACATATTTAATATAGAATTATTTACTCGCAAGGATGTTAAAATGAGTAGATACAGACTCTAGAAATATAAAGGTCTATTAAGAGCTATATAGCTATGCAAACAAAATATAACTAATAATATATTTAGTAATTTCTATTCAAAAAATAGTCAGTAATTGTAATAAACATTTATGGTAAAATAAAATAAAAATTATTTATTTTTGCATATTGAAGCATCTAAAGGCAAGATAATAATACATTTTTATATGAATAATTAAAAATATGTATCTGGAATTAATTTAAGTCAAAGAAATTAACTTTTGTTATTGAGTTATAAATTGTACGGCTTTGTTTCCTAGAAACAATGTCTCTATGTTAACAATAAAAATTATAAAAGACTACAATGTATTGATCTCTAAAAGCCATATCAATAGTATAAAGAAAAGACAATTGATTTGATGTTTATTAAATGAAGTTAACAAAGAAAATAAATAAACAAACTTTAGCTTGCATTAACAACTGATTTTTCAATTATAAAACATCTAATAAAAGATAATCTTTTCATTGCAGGATTTAGTAAGTACAATATATATAGAAGCATTTTATAATTATAAATACCAATCAGAAATCTGCGTTAATTTCATTCTCTACTAAGCTTACAATGAAGGTGTAACTCTCCAGTGTATTTATGACAAATAATATTAACATACAATTAAATACAGTACAGCTCTATTTCCAAGATCCTCTATGGATGCCTAAAATAGCAAGACTCATATAAAATGTGTTAAACACATATACCCATATATATATTAATTAGAGAGTTGAATGTCAGGTGTGGTTCATCATAAAAGTAGAATTTCAGATTTTGGAATGTGGAGCTCTAGGATCAATAATGCTGGCACTTCCAGTATCTGTTTTTTTTTATGAACCCTCAAACAATAAAGGCATTCAAATATATGGAATGAAATAACTCCTAATTTCTGTTTATCATAATAATTCAATGCCATCTAGTGTCAAAATTATAAATTATGATCGAGAGATTCAGTTTCAATAGAGCTTTGATATTGAATGATTTTGTAATATTAGGATAAACATTTAGAAGTTAGGAACTTATTTCCTCCAATTAATACGTATTATTCTATATATATATAGGTATTTGATAGTTTGTTGTTGTTTACAAGTAGATTAAAATGAATATCAACTAATTCTGTCTTTGTTAAATTATTTGCAGAACTAATTAAGTATGGTTGCATGAATATCTCTACTGATTTCAATCTCATGCTTGCTCGTGTTATTGCCCATCTCCATATAAGACGTTGTTAAATGAATGAAAGTGATTCATTCTTATTTATTAGTTTTATAGCTTTGATACTAGAGAATGCTACATTACTGTGACAAGAATCGTAGAAGAAATTAATCTGATTGATGAACATAAATATTATTTAGTACTGTCTAATTTTATATATATATATATTAACTTTGCACACTACTAAGCTCCATCTAGTTATGAAATAATGAAACAAATGCACCAGACCGTATTAGCAAATTAAAGAATAAAATGGACTCATCTATTCTTAGACTAGAGTTAATTTTATTTTGCTAAAAAATGTTTGACTAGATATATCTATTCTATTTTTTTAGTTTGCTGATGTGCTATGAATTTGTTTAATTATCTTATAGCTAAATGGATCTTAGTTCATCTCTGTTCTCTTTTGCCCTGTCTATTCTTATGTTTGTCAATAAAAATATGTTAATTTAGCATAAGAATAGATATATCCTCTCTATTCTGTAATTTTCTCACATGCTGTGGTTTATATGTATATCATCATCATTGCCAATCATTCTCAGTCCACTGCAATATGAAGGTCTCTCCATGTTCAGTCCATCTACCCTGATCTCTAACCTCTTTTATCCATATCACCTTCACTCTTCTTTATTTTATATTGAAACAGTAAGATTCGTATTCGAATCTTAAGTTTCACCTTTTTCTATCATCTCTCACTCACCACTCTATCCTACCCAAATGTAAACTTTTTGGTATCGAATTGTGTGTGTAGCAATATTAAAAATGTATATATAGAATTCACCATAAACACGCACACATTTCAATATCAAATTTAAGGCAATAAATAAAGATAAATAATATAGTTTAGATTTCTTCTTTTAGTTATATAAAAATATATAATTTTAACTATTTATTTTGAATTGTAAAATCCATTATTTATTGCTTTGTTTAAATTTCATTTAGTAATAAATTTTAGAAATAGATTGTAATATTTAATTAAAAGTAAAATTAATCATATGTTCCCTTTTGTATTTGAAATTTTAAAAGCAACAGTCGGTGAGAGATAATAGATTAATTAAAGAAAAATTCCCCAAAATGTAATTATAAAATGTAAATGTAAAATGTAAATGTAAACAATAGAAAGGCAGCTTTCTCTATAATTAAACTTAATGAAATGCACTGATTATCCTCAGGGCAGATTAAGTGGAATCCAAAAATAAACTATAACAAAAATGTAAAAGATAAGATCTAAGAAAGGGGGCCATTTTAGACTTTCTAGAAACTTGCAGTTGAACTTTAGCTTTGCTCTCGATCAAAGAGTTTCCAGATATATATTAATTTACCTACCACAGTATGTGTGAGTAGAAAGTGCCAAAGACTATTCTCCCTGGAGATGGTCTATAGTATGCCGTGAACTTTCACTTATGCCCTCCAGAATACCAACCAAGATCTGCTGCCCGAACAATTAAAAAGCTGCTACTGCTGTTAAATTAAATGAACCACCTAAATACAGGAAAGAACTGCTAATGCTAGAATCATGAACAATTTGCTACTGACCACTGAATCAGAAAACTTCTCATAAAACAGGTACCTGTATCCAAATTCTCTAGAGTACTCTACTAATATCTCGCTATAGCTTATTTATTCTTTATATAACTTATAAACTATAAACTGTAAAAATCTCATTTGTAATACTATAAATTTAATAATTAATATGTAAATTTCTTTAATAATCTAGCCTGCCTAACTCTATCCTTCTTGGGTGTGTATTTCTAAAATCTACATTTTATTATATAATTATCGCATGCTCATAATTTTCTAAGTATAAATCTATGATCACTTGAAACGGTGGATGCGTGTCAAATTTTCATTAATATTTACTCTCATAAATAACTTAATATTTTCATATAAATCGACATGCATTCAATGCTTCATTTATTGTAATGCAGGGGTCTACTGCTTGGAAAATGGCTGACATATTAGTTGTAATAATCACCCAGTTTACATATTGTTTATATTTTATTAAATTTTGATTAATAATTCCATAAAATTGGATTTCTTTAAGAGTCGCAAATGTTCATTATTAAATGTTGATAATGTAGGGCCGAGTTATAAAATATATTTAAATCTTAACAGAATCATCTGTACATTATACATGTGTTATGTTTTAGAGATGCGATGACTCATTACAACCCTTGAATATTCCATATTCTATAGGGTTGAAATTAACCCCAGTCGTCCTACACAAGCGGACATAATAAATGCTCCCGTAGAGCTTGACGAAAGTCTCACAGCCAGCAGGCAATCATGGCACAAACCACTTGTCCCTGGTTATGCTTATGTGACACCTTACCTCTTTGGGCCTATGGCAAATGCCAGCTCGTCATTCTTATAAACTCATTCACAGATTTGCAGTTTCAATATACTGCCATTCCATATCGCCTTTCTAAACGTACCACATGTTTCTTTTATTAACTTTATTATTTTATGTATAACTCCGTCCCTGCATTAGTGGCATAATTCACTCTCAAATAAATGTTTGCCCTTAATTATTAGTAATTATCTTTAATTAAATAAATATATGTCCGCCGCTACTATTATAAATCTTACTTTAGACTCGTGTATTGCAAAAGTATAAATCCCTAAAGGCATGCCTTAGAAATACTTGCTCGAGAATTTTAGATAGCTAGATTATGTCATCAAATGAATGTATTTCTCTTTGTAAACATAACAGATCGGAAAATACCGCTACTGAGATCTTAAATATAAAGTATTATTGGTAAAATGATTTTGCATAAATGTTTCTAAATAAATAAATGTATTTCTTTAATATATAACAGTATCGGAAAATTCCGTTACTCAATTTTAAATATTACCAAATATTATTAGTAATTGATATTATTAAAATGTTTCAATAAATAATGTCAAACTATACATCTGCCATTACTTCTTTATTTATTTATTTGTACCCATTCAATATGTTTTCTCGATTCTTTAAATATAAATGTTTAAGATTAATATTCTGATTGGCTAACTCGAAATAAAGTTCTTGATTCTCTTGCATATCCCTGACCACCGTGCCTAAAGAAATATTTGCTAATGTCGCATCAGATGTGTTGTTTCGTAGATTGTATTGCGGAACTGACAAACTATGTTCAAACTCAGTACTATGGGTGGCTTTGCTACCTAGATGGTGCTGCAGTTCTGTGTGGTGGTCAAATTCTACACTATGTTAGCGAATCACACATTTCTGACTGTTACAATATATATGTATATAATACATGATAATAGCCTAAGCTTATCAGAAATTTCTGTATTCAAAACAATATATTTTTCTAGAATTGATAAGTTTGAGATATTATCATCTGATTTACATCTATGAACCAGCTTTATGAAAAATCAGGTTTAACATATATACATGTGTGTATATATATACACATACATTGACATCTGATATAAATTATATTATTCCAGAAGGCCATTTATTATTGTTCAACATAGTTTATTTTGAAGCACATATATTTAGGAATTGTTCCAAAATTTAGATCAAGGTTACCATCCAAAGCAACTATTTAAGTAAAAAAAAAATTGATACTAAGAAAAAGTATAAGTATAAATATATATATATATATTAAACAAAACAAGTTATAAATTTCATAACTTGCTTTCAGCTTGCATTTTATGATCACTAGATGGAGCTTTACCAATAGCTCCTAACAAGCTTTGTTTTCATAAACACTGAGAGCGATAGAATTCAAAATCTCTTTCGTTGTCTCCCAGCTCCAGACCATGATTTCAAGCTAGTTGGCTCACATCAGTGAAGGGTTGAAAGACTAGAAACTAGATCTAGTTTCTAGTCTTCCAACCCTTCACTGATGTGAACCAACTAGCTCGAAACCATGGTCTGGAGGTCTTTCTCGGCATTTATGTAAACAAAGCTTGTTAGGAGGTATTGGTAAAGCCCCATCTAGTGATCATATATGTATATATGTAATAAATAAAGTTTGATATCTGTATTCGTTTCACAATATATGTAATATACAAATCAATATATATATCAAAATACGGTACAATTTATATAAATTATATTCTTTTAGAAGTACTTTCGACTATACACTTTGTAGTCTTTATCAAAGTGTATAGTCGAAAGTATTTCTAAAAGAATATAATTTATATAAATTGTACTGTATTTTGATATATATATTGATTTGTATATTAGATAGATAGATAGATAGATAGATAGATAGATAGATAGATAGATAGATAGATAGATAGATAGATAGATAGATAGATAGATAGATAGATAGATAGATAGATAAATAGATAGATAGATAGATAGATAGATAGATGGATGGATGGATGGATGGATGGATGGATGGATGGATGGATGGATGGATGGATGGATGGATGGATGGATGGATGGATGGATAGATAGATAGATAGATAGATAGATAGATAGATAGATAGATAGATAGATAGATAGATAGATAGATAGATAGATAGATAGATAGATAGATAGATAGATAGATAGATAGATAGATAGATAGATAGATAGATAGATAGATAGATAGAATTGTTTTACTTACTGTATAATTAGATTTTAATGATGACAATTAAAAATCAACTTTTAAAAGCATAAAATAAAACTGTAAGCAAACATACATACTCTAGAAAGAAAGGCGTATGGATTTATAGTTTGGGAATTCATAAGAAGTTTGCATGCCAGAACAATAAGCACCAGAATTGATTGTAGGACTTCCCCAATCCCAAGTCAGAAGTTCTACCACTACATCAAAATTGTTTGTTACAGAATTTGTTTTTTTTTCATAAATTCCTCAAGATAATCTTCAACAACAATCCTATTTGCACTAAAAACCCATCATGCCTTATAATGTTATGCAATCCAATTCTTTCCCTAAATTTGGTGAACCATACTTTTCTAGCACTAGATTACATTACAGAAACAGGACTTAAATTAGAAATCTTAGCAAACAAATCCTCAAAAATGATCACCTCTTTAATACTATCTCTTAACATTTGCTTTTGAATAAACAAGGCAAAACTCTCCATACAGTAGTGCCACCCTATGCCAACCAGAGTAATCAATGAATGCCAGAAGGTTTGTGCATAAAATCCCTACCTAATGCCTGCTCATCCAATATCCCCAGACTAGTTTCTGACTTGTGCCCTTCATCAGTGAAGAGCTTTGGATCTGAAAGCACTGCACCTAGATCTTAGGAACTAATGCAACCCTCCAGCAACCACCTTTTATCTCTACTTAACTATAAAACTATGAGAATGAAATTGAAAACACAAAAATTGATTGCTCTGGTTGGCACAGGATGGAATTACTGTATGAAGAGTTTTTCCTTGTTTATAAACAATTATGTGCTCATATAAGAGAGGGTGACCATGTGATGCTTTTGAATAACCCACATAAAAATTTCTATTTGTTTAATGAAATTTGAATGAATATTGTTCAATCTGAAATTCCTTTTTGCTATGTTTGAATTTTTTAATTCATAATATTTTGAAATGGTGCAAATCAATGGTTTAACTACTGTATGCAGAACTTAAAATACACAATCATTTTACCAATATCTATTTTTCAACTGATCGTTTTTTCTCTCACAAGGGTCAATTTTTCTGGGACATCATTAAAATTAATGTTTCTTCTATGCATTTGAAAGGAGTTTTTTAAAAAATAGAAAACTAAGCTGTAATAAAATTACAAAACACAGAGATGTCTGACATTTTAATCAAAGCTAAAACCTGAAAGTTTCACACACAAGGCTGCTGTTTCAACCATTAATTCTTGTAACAGTAACTATTTCACTCAATGGTGTTTGCCAATGTAGCAATTTTATATTTAGGACTTATGTTTCTCCCAATTTTTTGTTATCAGTTCATTTCAAATTTTCTTTTCATACCAATATTAATAAGCATTCAAATTCTCTGTTTTTTTCTCATGTGTCATAGCATCAGCTGGGAAGTGAACCACTAACCCAGGACAACTGCTTGTAAAGCAGCTGTCACTGACCTCTCGACCACCAATATACACATTTGGGGAAATATTTCTTAAAAACATGAAAAAAAATTTGATTACTTGATAAAAAAAAGATATGTGTAAAAAATTGATACCTAAGCCTTACATGACAACAATATTTGCCATTTTAGAGTTCATTGCATCAACTTGTGTTTGTTATATAAATCTTAATTTAACGAGAAAAGATATTTATATTCTTCAATAGGCTTCACTGTAACAGACTTCATAAAATTTGAATATGAGTTTTAACAGTAATTTAAATAAAACCTTTTTTGTATCAACTTAATGTTAATTGATAAGACAGAGCTTATATCTTTGATATGATCTCAATTGGTCTTCTGCACAGCTGATGATATCAGATTTGATTGACAGAAACATGTCTCCTGTAAGACGTTTACATAATTTTTTATCAAATAATGTTGTATATAAAATCATAAGCTTTTATAAATATATGTGATGCTGGAAATACATAATGTTAATAGATTACATATATATATATATATTTAGTTAATTAATATGTTCATATTTAAAATGTGCGTGTAAAGGCGAAATTATTTGAAAGAAAATTGGATTATAGGGTCTGTCTTGTCAATTAATATTTAGTGGATATACAAAGAGAGCTTTACGATAGAATGACAGCCTGTTAAGCTAAATTGCGCAGACGCTGTGAGAATGTTGTTAATAAATAAATACTATATCATGTGGTTGTTCGAAGGTATTCATTTATTAACAACATTCTCACAGCGTCTGCGCAATTTAGCTTAACAGGCTGTCATTCTATCGTAATTATAATCGCACGCAAGACGTTATAAAATAAATGCTTAAAGAGAGCTTTAATTATATTGCCACTAAAATTCTCATTTAAAATTGAATATCAATTTGGTTATTGTGATATACATACAATACAATTTAATGTTTAAATGTATACATTTAGATATCAACAAAAATAATTAGCAGCAAAATTTATTAATGCAGTTATAAAATAGACAATATAATAATAAAGTAAAATTAAAACTTTATGACTGATTGAATACATATTCAGTGCACAAAATAAAAAAAGCTGACTGAGAAAATATGATTATGTGCATATGCATGCATAAAATTTATAAATTCATCATCACAATCCTAAAACAGAGAATAGTGACTCCATGGCCATGGTGGGACTACTATATACCATATTTGACCAATTTATTAAAAAAAATTTGCATGGTTAAATTTGAAAAAAGATATGAGACGTGAGCAAAAATAAATAATATAAAATTTCACTGCATTTATGTTTGCATGACACTAGATGTCACTAAATTGTATTTGAGGTAGTAAAGATTATTTATAGAAATAGAAATGCCTTAACTTTATTGGTATTTTTTAACTACATTCTGTCCTTCATTGTTTTTGACATCATCTCAGTGGGAAGTAATTACTGTCATTTCAATTACAGATGTTCAAAAAAGTTATGATTTATTATTACAGAGTTGTAATTACATTTTATTGAGCACACAGAAATTATCTATAAATACCTAAACAGGAAGTATCTATAAATACCTAAACAGGCTTTAACCTGTAATGAGGGTGCCTTAGTCACGCAATATTATTTTGCCAATAGAGGGACCTCACAAACCACAATGCAAGATAGCAATTTTTATAAAAATAAGATGACCATCTTATCTTTAACCTAAATTTCTACTTATACAGGCCAATCTGAAGCTTCCTCATTTGAGAGTGTGAAGTTGTTATTCTCTTCAGTGTTTAAGTTCACTATTTCCTTTACTAATTAATCTTCATGAAATCTTGTGATTTACATTGAATTAATGTTGTGATCTTAATACTAGAAAACCTATAATTTTATATAAATATTTTTAAGATATCAAGTAAAACCAAACATTTTCTGACAGAAATGTTGACATATGCTGTTATATTTCTTATATTAATGCTTTTTCTGTGTATATATGTATACATCTGTGTCAATATTATCAATCATCCATTAAGTTATAAATAATTTGACATTCCTCAAACAAAAGAGAAGTGAGAAAGACAAAAAAGGAAAGACAAATTTTGCAATATTGATACACACCAATTTATGAACCACAAATATATAAATATATATACCAGATGCTAATTATTTAGTTTATCTTACGAAATGTGATGCTCCCTTTTAATTCTTCTGACAAAAACTTTGCCTCCAAACCAACTTTCAAACTTGTTTAAATACAGCTTTTCATTGTATTATATTTTTGGGTGTACCTTCATGATAAAAGCAATATATTTTGCATTTTATATAAGAATTTTTCAAACAATTTTATAAGCATTAAAAGTTACAAAGAGACAAAAATCTTTGTACAGTGGCACCACTCAATGTAAGCCAGAGTAATCAATGGATGCAAGAAGTTTGTGCAAAATACCTATCTATTGTCTACTCATCCAATATTCCCAGACTAGTTTCTAGCTTATGGCTTACATCAGTGAGGAGCCTTGAATATAAGCACTAGATAGGGATTTTATGCACAAACCTTTTTGCATCTATTGATTACTCTGGCTTGCACTGAGTGGCACTACTGTATAAAGAGTTTTGCCTCTGTGTAAACAGCTTGTGTAAGCATAAAGAATTGGGATCATGTGATGTTTAATGGTTTAATTGTCAAGAGTGTTTGATTGATCTATAAAAACCATGTTCAATTTCATTATAAAATACCTTTTTAAAAAATGTGTTACTTTTTGTAAGTTTAGATGCCCAGTCAAATAAAAGTGTAACTTTTAAATTGTAAATTGGACATATAAATGTAGTCATCCAGATCATATTGTTTTGATATTATATTTTTGTAATATTATCAAGAATCTTTAAACAAAGTTTTCCAGTATTTTTATATTATATCAATTGGATCTACATGGTTTGGTATAGTTGGTAGAGTACCTGACTTAGGATTGGGAGGTCCCAGGTTCAATTCTAGTGCTCACAGATATGGTGCTTAAACTTCTTATGAACTCCTGTTTAATAAAGCCATGTGCCTTTTTCCCCCTGTATATTAAAATTGATATACAGTAATACTAATCTTATATCCATCTAATCCAGTAAAGTAGTTATAGCATTATAATGTATTAACTTATGTATTAACTTAAAAGCAACAGTATTTGGAATTTATGCTACATCTCAAATCCAAGGGCACTTTCCTATCTAAAAACAAATCATGTTGTATAAATTAATCGCAAGTCTACAGTTGATTATCATCCAAGTAAATGATTTCTGAAGTTCTTGCCTATTAACTAACTGATAAAGCAACTGAAATTTTTTAACCTTTTGTAGACCTGCTTTAATCTAGCAAGAATATGCATAATCATTAGCATACTGTAACTCTACAGCCCAAAATATGCTTTTGTTTTTAATCATTTCAAATTAAAATTCCACCATCGAACCTATATCCCATTTTTGATGCTTGCTTCCAAAATGCCACATATAAATTGTTCCGGAGACCATTGTCATAAAAATAAAAAAAAACAAAGTTTGAATAATCCACATCTCTATTTAACACCAACGAAATTTTATATCAAGTGCTTCACTTTTTTTTCCATAAAGATTAATAGATTCCTCTCGCCTACTGTGTGGAAGCTATATAATAAGAATAAACTTTGCCACAAAACTAAAAAAAAAACTGAAAAAAGTTCTATTCTTTAAAAAAATCAATTATTAATGGTCTTTTTTTTTTCAAGATCAACTGACAATTGTTAAAATATTGAAAAATCAATCAGTTTTATAACAAGTATTAACAGTTTTCCCATGAGTCTGTGTAAATTTAAAACACACACATTAGATGAAAGTTAATTATATAGACAAAGATTAGATATATCCATAAGGATAATATTCAATATATATATATATATAATAAAACTATACATTTATAGACTTTCTCATCTTTTATATCTTGGAGATTGGCGATCTAAGTAAATTCAGAATTCTTTTGGATGTCTAATCCCACTCATTATGCAATGTTTAATAATAAGCGTATCCAAATATTCTTATTTGGAAAGTAATAAAATTTCGAGAAATTTTGTTTAATTATACAAACATTAATGTGTTAATTATAAGATAAAATCATGATTATAATACGGTGCAATCTTTACTAAGGCTGGGAATGGGTGTTTGAGATTGTGTCAATAAATATTAAATCCATAGTTCAACATGATTATAATAGGATGAAATCTTTTTTATGGATAAGTATGGGTGGTGGAGATTATTCCAAGAGATACTAAATCCATATTTCACCTCTTACCAATAGCTTAATTGGAGTGATAAAACCTGCTTTTATACAAAATCACTGATGTCTTTATATTGCTAAAAAGGAAAGAAGAATCTTTTTTGGAAGAATTCACTGCAGACTTCTTCAGCATCCTTCTAAAATATTGGTTTCTGGCTCACCCCAGTACACTTATTGGAAGCTCATTTACAATAATCTGACTCTTCAAATTAGCAAAGTATTTGTGACTAATAGACTTGTTCTGGCATATTTCAAATTTATAATGAAAATAAAAAACAATAGAATAATAAGATGAATGGATAGCACAACCATACTTGCATTTAAACTCAAATGATCATCACATGACTACCATATCTTATGCTTGTGTATAACTGTTGTTAAAACAGGCAAAACTCACTATATATATATATATATATATATTGCCACACACAGCAAGCTAGAGTTATATATATATATATATATTGCCACACACAGCAAGCTAGAGTAATCAATGGATGCCAGAAGGCTTGTGCATAAAATTCCCATCCAGTGCCTACTCATCCAATATCCTCAGACTAGTTTCTGACTTATGTCTAGATGCAGACTAGTTTCTGGCTAGATGCTGTACTCTCAGATTCAAGGCTCCTCACTGATGAAGACCACAAGCCAGAAATTAGTCTGGGGATATTGGATGAGTAGGCACTGGATGGGAATTTTATGCGCAAGCCTTCTGGCATCCACTGATTACCCTAGCTTACTGTGTGTGGCATACATATAGTGAGTTTTGCCTGTTTTAAGCTCAAATGATCCAAAGATTTCAAGAAATTGCTTAAAGAAAACTACTATATTACCTTAATTCATTTTTTTGTATTCTTCCCTTATATATATTCAATTTTTGTGTCTTTGGCCTCAAATGACTTTATTTGTAATACTGGAGGTACATGTAATCCAAGTTAATAGTCATTACTCTATATAAAAAACGATGAAAAAAAGATAGTTTGCACCACACTAGTCAAATGTCAACTAATGAAGTATATTAATATTTTTTATTAGTTGTTCATTAGACTACAGACTATTCTCTTAATGAATAATAGTTTTGTAGTGTAATTTTTACTACACCACTTTCATGCAAGGTATGTCCTGGTTTTTAATCCATGTTTAATACCTTGTGTATGAGTGTAATCACAACCATATGACCAAAGACATGAAAAAGATGTATGATTTCCAAGATGCACATTTTATGCTGAACCAGAACTCATCAGTAGGCCCAGATCACAATCTCTTACACAAATCTTTATCAATGTTCATTATATATAGATAGCCAATTACTACAGGTTAATTGATCAAACACACTGCCTTCACAACTCTGACACAAACCACTTAATGGATATATATTAGTAATTTTTATTAATCATTCGTTAGTCTAGAGATTATCCACTTAATGAATAATATTTATGCAGTGTAATTTCCATTACAACACTTTCATGTAAGGTAGGGACTGCTTTCTGTCCACTTTTAGCACCTTGAGGGTGAGTGTACGCATAAAGATATGATCAAAGACATGAAAAAGATGTGTATTTTCCAAGGTGTACATTTCATGCTGAGCCAACACTCAACATTTGGTTTTGAGCCAGCTACTTAGAAAATACTTTTACGTCTTTTTGGCTTCTAAAGAATTTTTCTAGTTTTACTCAATTTGGGTTTGATGAACGATTTGAGCATAGTTAGACTATTAAGTTAAAAGATGAAAACCCATTTTTATCCACATATTAAAAATAACTACCAGATCATATAATATAATTATGGTAAGCTATTATTTGTTTATAAATGAAATTAGAGAGATATCTTATATGTGTATATCATTAAAAATCAGTCTACACTTAGACAATCCCAATATCAATACAATCAACAATTTCAAACCGTTGTCATGGCAACCTCCTTTTTTGTTTATTGTTGGTGTACAAGGTTATTAAAATGAGTAGAAAACTAACTCTGCCTTTATAAATTAATTTATAATTTTTTTTTTAAAAAAAAAAAAAAAAATTTTTAATAATTATATAATATTTTTATAAAAAAAAATAATATTTAATATAATTTTTAAAAATTTAAATTTTTATAAATTTAAAAAAAAAAAAAAAAAAAAAAAAAAACAAACCACAAAAAAAAAAAAAAAAAAAGAAAAAAATAAAAAAAAATTAAAAAATTAAAATTATTATTTAAAATTTTTTTAAATTAAAATTTAATAATATTATTTTTTTAATTATTATAAATAATTTTATTATAATTATTATTTTTTTATTTTTTATTATTTTTTTTTATATTAATTTTTTTAAAAAGGTAAAATTTTAATTTTTGGTATTGTTTGAAAAAAAAAAAAAAAATTATAATTGTTAAAATTATTTTTTTATATTTTTTTTTAATAAAAAAAAAAAATATAAAAAAAAAAAAATATGCAGAATTTTGAATACTTTGTTTTAATCGTTTTCTCAAAATGTTTCAAAAATCTAATTTCCTAAATCTAACTTTAAAATTTAACAAAAAAATTAAAAACCCTTAAGAATGTAAAAATAAAAAAATTTTTTTTAAAAAATATTAAAAAAAAAAAAATTTTAAAAAAATTAAAGAAAAAAAATTTTTAATGATATTTTAATATTTTAATTTTTTTTATGTCCCCCATTATTGAATATTTTTTAAAAACCCCCCCCCCACCACACCCCCCACCACCGGGGGGACGCACCCCAGGTGGGGAAACACTGATTTATAAGATAATTTGAGTAGATCTGCACTGACATTTCTGTTGATTTAAATCTCTCACTACCAATGTTAAGGTTTTGTTAAATGTCTATATAAGAACTTGTGAATTAAAGTATTTCATTTTAGTTTGTTGCATGAGAACATTGCCATGGGAGAACATTACATCGAATATTGCAGGACATTTAAATGAAAAGTTCTATCTCTGTGGTTATAATTTATATTATTTGGTGTTAATTGATTCACCTTATATTAGCAACTTCATCACAATCAATGATTATCAATCCACTGTAGGTTGAAAGTCTTTCCAAGTATAATTTAGTTTCTCCAATGCATAGCTTTTCTTGTCCACGTCACAACAACAAACTTCCTTATTTACTTCAACCATCTCTAATTTGCTCTTTCCTTGATCTTTTATAATATCTTGAAATCCAATTTAAAAACTTTGACTGTCTTTTTATTGTCACATTTATAATATATTCAGCCCAATTCAATTTTAACTCATTTCCCCCCAAGGATGTCAGTGATAACTACCTGCTCCTTTACTCAAGTATTTTGCTTTTGATCCCTTCTTATCACTTCCAATGTACATTTCTCAATAGTTTGGTGAATGGTCTAAACTTTAGATATTGTTTTTCTGTTCAGTGTTTAAATCATATAACCATTAAGTGAGAACTGGTAAAACATAATGCATTAAAAACCTTATTTATCATAGACATACACATATTTTATTTTAATATCGAATTACTTCTATCAAAAGCACTTTATTGAAGTTTAATTTAAATAATTAATTTCATCCAGTTTGTTTCCATTTGAAATAATAATTTAATTAAGATATTTATAGTTGCTAACTTTAATTTTTTTATTATAAAATCTTTATTTTCTTCCATTGAGAAAATCCAGTGAATATGTCTGTAGATTACTAATTTTTATCAGTCATTCATTAAAACAGGCAAAACTCTCCATATAGTAGTGACACTCAGTGCATGCTAAGGTAATCAATGGATGCCAGAAGGCTTATGCATAAAATCCATATCTAGTGCCTACTCATCCAATATCACCAGACTAGTGTCTGGCTTTTGGCCTTTATCAATGAGAAGCTTTGGATCGGAGAACATTGCTCCTAGATCTTAGAATCTAATGCAACCCTCTAGCAGCCGTCTTTTACCTCTACTTAACTACAACACAATGAGAATAAAATTGAAAATACAATAATATTTTCAATCCAAGCTCATTAGCTTATATTGTCATATAGGTCTGAACTCTGTTCAGTATCCATATATTTTGGTGTCTTTGGTTCTTTAATAACCATAGCCACCACTATCATACTAGGCAGGATTGGTATAAAACCACCAAACATCACATGATCACTATTTCTTATGCTGGCTCATAACTATTATTAAAACACGCAAAACTCTCCATACAGTAGTGCCACTCAATGCAAGCCAGATCATACAATATAATTTAAACTAGAGATTATAATGAATAATATTTCTGTAGTTTAAGTTTTACTAAATCACTCTCATACAAGGTAAAGACTCATTTCTACCCACATTTAACACCTTATGGAGGGATGTAATTATAAACATATGACCCAAGACATGTGAAAAGGATGAAATGATCCCCTAGATGCTTATTTTGTGCTGAGCCGACACTCATCAATTGGCCTAGACTACAATCTCTTACACATATCTTTCTCATTGTTTAGTATGTATAGATAGCAAGTTATTAGAGTTTAATTGATAAATGTCAAACTTCTTGTCCTTACAATTTTATCCCAAACCATACAATGGAAATATATTAATAATTTTTATTAGTTTGTACACTTTTTAGTATTTATATTTAGTTCTAAACTCTTTCTTTTATTTGATAATTTTTATTACATTTCATGAAGTTTGGAAGAATTATTTACAAAAACAACCACATAATCTACAAAATTTAGATGACAAATAATTTCCATTAACTTTTATTCACTTAGCTTCCCATTTTAATTTTATAAAATTATTGTAAAACTGCTGTAAAAAAAATTGGAAATATGGAATGACTCTGTCATGTACACTTATCATTGTTAACCTTCTTAGTGCCACCATATAATTTAATAGCTGTAAGTATTCTTTAGAATATGACAATATTTTTAATCTATATGTTAATGGACAAAATCTATAATTGCTGTGAAATACTTAAAAAATCAAATGCTTTTTCAGAATCTATAAATCTAAAACATACTTGCAGTTCATATTTATTAGTTCTTTTAGTAACTTCTCTAACTCTTTGCTTGTGATCTAAGTATTGTTTTTAGCACAGTGAATCACATCTAAGTATTGGCAAAAGTTATAGGTAGAACTGATGAATATAATTTTTAGATCCAGCTTGTTCTTTTGTTTGGTTTGAGCCTAAAGTTAGACAAGTTGTCCTTATTTTAGTAAAGATTGTGTATAAAATTGATAAATGACTAATAGGACTGTAATTTAATAACTACTCTTTCTTATTGCATTGCCAAATGTATATCATATAATACTAAATTGTCCGAACACTATATCTCTCAACTTCAACTGTAACAGTTGAGGTTGGGAGATATAAAGTGCTGAAGAAAATTGCTGGGGCAATCGAAACTCTAAACTGTAAGAAAAGAGTGATAAATAAAGCATTGTGTAACAGTATTAAAGTGTTTGGACAATTTAGTATTATATAGGACTGTAATTTCTAGTGTCTTTTTCATTATCCTTCTTTAATGTCAATATTGTGATTATATTTTTCTGTCATAGTACATCTTTAACATTTACTTATTTGGTATATAATTTTGACAACAAAATTGAAATCTTAAACTGGATCCCATTACAAAAGACCTTAAAAGAGACCACATGTGAGATGGATGGATGAACTAAGAAAATGTTTGGGGTAAAGTGGAGAAGAGAGGCATGATGATAATGATGATGTAACTGATAGTGTTCTTGATATGAATTTTACAGTCTAAGCTATCAAGCAATAATATATATATATATATATTTCACTGATGGTCAGTTTGTGAGAGTGTGAAACTCATATAAACAACAGTATAAATTACTAATACGGCTACATATGTTTCTCCAACAATTTTTAAATAATATATATATCAAGATAAAGCTACTAATCTGAGAACTGTTTCGGTTTATATATATACACTCAGGCAATTATACAAGAGGAAATCTGAAAAATAATAAAATAATATCTATATAAAATAAGCATCGTTTTAACCCTTGTTTTATTGAATTTAAATAGAAAATTTTATCTTTTTTTATAGAGAGATCAAATCGATATGTCTCAGAAGGTCGAGTTATAGTAAAATCAATTTTCTTCATCTACACACACACACACAAATCATATCAAATACACAAAGCAAAGTTGGATAGATGTATTGATAAAATTTTATCTATGATTTATATATATATATATATGTCAAAGCGTTGACGGGGAAACGAACCCGGACCGGCTGCTTGGAAGGCAGCTACGCTAACCGCTAGGCCACCAACGCTTGATGAGCTTTCTGAAAATGACGGAAATTATTCATACGGTCAAATTCCAACACCTTGATTTTATCTTAGTCTGCAAAAAAAACTGAGAAATCTCAGTAAAAGAGATTAATATATTACTTCATGATGAAAGACGGCTAGGGAATTGTGGCAAACTTTCTCACATCCCTTTACGTGTTTCTATATCAACAAATTAAACAATAATATTCTTAGCTATAAAATCTACTAGTGAAATTTACTACAAAGTTAATCAGTTTTCCAATCATTTGTGGTTAAATGTAAAGCGTATAAACAAGCAAACCAAAATTCAATTACATATTCATAAATATTATAAAAAATTAAAAAAAAGAATAATAATAAATTTAAAAAACGCAAATAAATAAATAAAACAATAATAGTTCTAACGACCTTATAGAAAACTGCTTAGGAAGTTGTATGATATTCTAGCACCCCGGTGGTAGATTGAACATTTAACAATTCCATTCAGTTAATCTGAATTAAGCTTTTTTATTTATATTATTAAGCTAAAAAAGGACCCCAGAACCTTAACTTCCTTGTGTTTCCCTGAAGGTTTGTGATGATGGTGTTATAGTTGTACTTATTGTTTGAACTATTTCTATTATCTTATGGGTAATGAATGTCTTTAGAAAAATTTAACTTTATTTAAATATTCCAAATACATTCAGCTGTTAGTAATAACACATCAAACAAGTTAGTACATGCACAACGTTTCAAGAGGTATTCTCCCCTCTTCTTCAGGTGTTGCTGGCCTGACCAGTGACAATATTAGCATGGTAATCAAACCTGGACCCTTAGATTCTTATATAATTGAATTTTAAGGTAACACTTTAACTAACTGAGCCATCCTGAGGGCTACAGTCAATAGGAATTTTATATACTTATCTATGAACTTCCTCCTGTTTTCTCCGCTTTTTTTTCTTAAGTGTAAAATTGATTAGTGGTTTCCATACATTATGTATGGTTGATTTATGGGATTGTTTGTCACTGTCATGTGAGCAGTTTCTTCAAATATTCTTCTTTGTATTGTTTCTTTTCTATCCAATATTTTTGTGTTTCCCAATTGAATATACATATATGTATGTTCATTGGTACATATAAAATCAGCTACCTTAGACACATCTGTTTTCTCTCTTCTAATCATCAGTTTGTGTCTTTGCAAGTGTTTTCTAAATGGGATGACTGGTCTCACCAATATATATTTTTCATCTATACATCAAATCATACCAGAAACACAAAACATGGAGTTATACTATCACTATTGAACAGAACTAAAAAGTTTGTTAGAAACCAGTGATTTCCATAACAAAAGATCTATATAGAACAAACTCTTATGTAAAATGGTTATCCATCAGCTATTATTAAGAAAACCTTAAATAGACAACAAAAACAAACAAAAGGAAAAACAATTATTGGTACTGTAGTGTACCCACACATACCAAAAAGAGCAAACAAATTAAGGAAAATCTGCAATCAGTATAACATCAAAAGTATTCCAGAGTCCTACCACACTATGAGGAATTCTAACATCTAATAAAGCCTAAATCTGAAATGCTGAAAAGAAAAACTGCATCTATGCAATACCATGTGAATGTGAATGAATATATATAGGTGAGACCAGATGTCCCATTGAAAAGTGCTTGAAAGAAGATAAATTGATGATTAGAAAAGAGAAAATAGATGTATCCAAGGTAGCAGATCATGTATATACCAATGAACATATGTTCAATTGGGAAAACAAAAATATATTGGATAGAGAAGAAAAGGTACAAAAAACAAAATTTAAAGAAATTGCTCACACAACAATAGAAAACAATCCCATAAGTCAATCTAGTATGACTCTACATGATGTATGGAAACCACTAATCAACTTTGCTCTTATGAAGAAAGGGTAAAGAAATCAGGAGGTACTTCATATATAAGTATATAAAATTTCTACTGACTGTTGACTTTGATAAGATGGCTCAATTGATTAGAGCGTTACCTTAAAATTTCAATACTCAAGAATCTAAGGGTCAGGTTTGATTTCTGTGCTAATACTGTCACTGGTCAGCCCAGCAACACCTGAAGAATAGAGAAGCATAATACCTCTCAAAACACTGTGCATATGCTAACCTGTTTGATGTGTTATTACTAACAATTGAATGTATTTGGAATATTTAAATAAAGTTAAATTTTTCTACAGACATTGAATACTCATATTAAATGATGGAAATAGTCCAAACAATAAATACAATTTAGCTTCCAGTTTACCACTCTATCACTAGGCTAAACCATATAGGGCAATAACCTTACTCATACCCTGCCCTCCACTCAGGTACAAAATCACCAAATATGTAATATCTAACCTTTGACCTTTATTTACTAATTCTATTCATATTTGCATTAAAATTGCTTATCTTGTTCCATAGGTAATCTAGGATGAAAATGATATGCAGTTGTAGAATGTCACATTCTGGAGTTCATGGGTCAAGACACTACCTCTCTCACTCATGGTGCTCAAACTTCTTATAAGCTCCTGCACAATAAATTATTTGATTATTTATTTGTTTTACAATTGCAGTACTATTTACTAGACTTCCTGTATTCTTGTTACCATACTAAAATAACTTCTTCTTGCTTCTTCTCCTTCTCTTCCCTATCATCATGCTTCTTCTGCAAATGGTGTTAATAAAGAAGTAGTAGCATTTAGTAATAGTACAATAAATATTATAGACAGATGGAGACCATTGTTTCAATTGTAAAGAAGTGTGAACAAATGTCTTGTTTGCTTTTCTAGCAAGTTTATATGGGGTATTGATAAAATCATAAACATCATGAAGAGATTCTATAACAATCCTCGCTCCATTCAATAAGTGAAACCTAATAAATGGATAATCCTACCTTATATTCCAAAGATTGAACATAAATTTAAAAAGTTATGTAAGCTTTCGAACCCATCCATCACCTAACCAATTATTCAATAATGCTAAAGACACTTTACCAGTGAATCGGCACATCAAGTAGTCTATGAAATTAAGTGCAAACCAATCAACTTGCAATAATGCATATTACAGGAGGTCAAGGGTCAACCTATCAACAAGATTTGCTCACTACAAATATTTTTATACAATAAAGTCATTAAAGACAAATAACACATCAAAATTTACAGATTATGAGCAGAAAACTGGTCATAGATTCCAGCTACTTAAAAGTAGAATCGGTGCAAAAAAAAAAGGTAGAAAGCAAAAGATCAACTATTTTTTCTATTAACTAAAAAAAACAAGCATAGACATTTCAAAGAATTTGGCTATTTGAATATTCAAATTTAAATTTTAAATTAAAATTGAATATGTAAACCATTAATTAAACAATGATTAAACACTGATATAAAGAACCATTTAATGACATAACTAGTAAATATAATAAAAGCATGCTAAGCCATAATAAAGCTAAATATTTAAAAAAAAACTACCTTTTCTGGGAATATATTCATTAATTACCAGATATAACGGCTCAAAAAAAGAACATCGGTAACAATTGAATTATTATGAAGAGGGAAAATAGATATCATAAATTATATGAAAAACACAAAATCATTTTTATTGGCATAATTTTATTATGAAATTATTTAGATGTAAAGAAAAAGTTTGTCGTCATGCAAAAGAGAGGGTTAAAATATGAAAGTTTGTTGGAGTAATTTAGAGAAGGAAATTGTGAATCAGATAATTTGCATCAAACAAATAGCCCTTCATCCTTCAGTGAATTGATAATGATTGAAAATTATAGTAATTATATAGAACATGATAGGAGATTTATATACAATGTATTCTAGTAAAAAGGTGACTGGTTCACTCTCCAAGCTTCATGTAATGCCATTTCTAAATCAAGGCATGTGTTAGTTCAATATGTAATTTATTCTAAGATCCTAATAATTATGCATCGTTAATTGAAATATAACAGTAAGCTTCATATCTCTATAGAAAACATATAATGAACGATCTAATATTAAATTTTGTTTTAAATTTGGGTAAATGTTTGAAATGATTTAAACTATATTGGACAGTAAAGCTATGTTTTAAGATTTCTGATGACTGGTAATGCATTGAAGATTATACATGGACAAGAAATATCAAAAACAACTGAAAACAAAACATTGAACAAAAAGGTGCTAATTGTTATGAAATTGATTATTAGGTGACTGTCAAACTCATTGACAAACTCACCAAAATATTTAAAAGTACTGTCCATTACATTTTTAATTGAAGATTTGAAAAATCAGAGGGTCAGTGCTCACTTTGTGGTTTGATTGATAATTGATTGAAAAAATGTCAGATTGGTGCATTGGAGAGAGATGTAAAGAACCACAACTACAAATCTGGACTTAATATTAAACACTGTAATGGTATTATTATTCTTTTCTTCTTTTCACTTTCTTTACATCTTTCTTCATATATATATATATATATATATCAATCTTTTTATATACTCTCCTCATGCACACTCTAATGCAATTTTTATATAATTCCTTCTTTATTTTCTTACAGTTTCGACTATCCTGCAGTCTTCATCAGAGCTCCTATATAATTTTCACCCTTTCTTCTTACAATTTCAATCAAATAGTGAGAAGAAAGAATGAAAGTTATATAGGAGCTCTGATGAAGACTGCAGGACAGCTGAAACCGTAAGGCAAACAAAAGAGGAATTATATAAAAATTGCATTGAAGTGTGCATGAGGAGAGTATATAAAAAAGATTGATACACTGTAATAAGTCACAAAATGTGGTGTTACCAATCTGAGGCATCAACCTTGTACCAAACCAAAAATAGATATATCAGAAAGAGGAAAAAAAACCCAAAAAATTGAAAAATAAAAATCTGAATCAAAACATTGTTCAGCATTATTTTTTCTTCTAATGACATTATTCACCATAAATATATTCCTCAATATCAAAATGTAAATGATGACAATTATTTGGATATTTTAAAATCATTTGTGGTTCAAAATTTTGCACAATCAGGTTAAATACTGTGGGCAAGATTCCTTCTTGGTCATTATTGCATAAAAACTGGCCAAAAATAATTATGCTTGCAAATCCACCTATTCTCTTGATTTAGCAGTAACATTTTCCTACATTTAAAATTGAAATTTGCCATAAAAGTAGCATGTCATGGTTCAACTCATGACATCCAGAAGCTTGTGAAAACATTTCTGAAGAAGATTTTTAGTAGAAAATTTTTTTAAGAACTGCTTCAAACAGTTTCACAACCATTTCCAGTGGTGTATTGAGTTACAAAAAGACTTACAAGAAGACTATTTTAAAAAATCAATATTAAATCCAAATGTAACTAATTCATTATATTTTATTTCACATCAGTTATTTTTTATCAGAACATTCTGTGTAAATCTGTAATTCTTAATATTTTCTTTTTAATTTTTTTTAACTCCCATAATCTTCCTTCTTCTAATATGTCCACATCATTTGATATTCGGTGATATTTACACAATGAATCCAACATTTACTATATTTTTTCATTCTTTATACATTCAATTGTATGTCTCACCTTTTCAAATAAAATATTAGACATTTCACAAAATGGATAATTGTAGCAACTCTTTTATTTTTTAAATATTTATTATTATATTTAGTATTACTATTATTCCCATCTTTTCATTTTATTGATGAAATTATTTTTCTTCTATTGATTTACAGACTCTCAAATATTTAGATTTTCTAACATTTATTTTTTAATTATTTCTATATACTTTTTTCTATATACACATAGGGCCATTGCCTTGTTCAATAGAATCTTTAGAGATAAATTCTGTTTGATTCATTTTATCTGTATCGTTGTTTATAAATAAAAAATACCTATTATCTTCTTTAAGCATCAAAAGAGTCAGCTCTGAAATCAATCCCAAGATGCCACCTTCCAGTGTTTGACATTCTACCACTTTGTTAAATCATACAGCACAGTGTCATTAAGGTCTTAGACATGTTGAAGTCCTATTAATATTTTAAAACATATAATGATGTACATACCATAGGAATATTTACACCATTAAAAGATATCTGAAATTTGTAAAAAATATTATTTTTAACCTAATAAAACTTATTTAAGGTCACTTGTATATTTATTCAAAGATGATAACCTTTGCATTAGGCACTGTTTGAAAACTATGGCATTGAAAATTAAGTTTATTGTCACCATTATTTCAAATCAATATAGATCCACTGGAAGATAAAGGTATCTCCAACTTTAATCCAGTTTTTTCAATCCATATCATCTTTTCTCTAACAAACTTCCTGAATTCATCTATCCATCTCATATGTGGTCTCATTTTTGGTCTTTGTCAATTTCTTGAGATTCAGTTTAAATTTCAGCTATATTTCAATTTTTTCTATCACTGTGTCAAATCCAGTTTCACATCAGTTTCTTGTTCAATGATACCAATACTATCTGTTCATTCTCTCACCAATGTATGTTGCCTTCTATTGCTTTTGTCCCCACGATAACAATTAAAAAACTATTAGACTTTTGAAAAGTACATTTTTGTACTGAAAACCAGCCCATGCATGTTTGTTTACCAAACCTATGAAGTAAATTTTTTAAATTTTTGTTTTAATATCTACTATAATTTCATATCAAATGATCTATCAGCTAACTTCAAATGCTTATTAGATCTTGTTTGCATTTATTTCTGTATATAATAAATACTGTAATTATAAACATATTGTGAATATATATATATATATATATATATATATTCATATATATAATCTATAATTATATATATATATATATATATATAATTATAGATTTGAACCCAGACTTACAACAAATACATATGACTACACACAAGTGAAAAAGATAAGTGATCTCCAATATATAAATTTTATGCTGAACCAACACTCATCAATTGGTCCAGATCGTCATCTCCCACACATATATAATCAGTGTTCAGTTTATATTAAGATAACAAATCTTCAAATTTTAATGGACATGCTTTAATCTATTCCATCATCCAACTCTTCAGCCTTCCATACCATTGAAAATCTGATGAAGGAACATCCAGATCCTTGATGAAGCTAATATTATTGTCATGCCCATGTTGACCTTAAGTTATTTTGATCCCCTCATATATATGACCTTGTTCATTTAAATGCACAAAAGACGGATGAACAGGATACAGGCTGAATTTGTAATATTTACCCCCAGGAGTTTAGATGTAATTACAAGGAATTTGAACGAGACATTTAATCTTTATTCAACTATCCAATCTATCTCATACAACCAATACACATGATCACGCACATGTGAAAAAGATAAATATAGAAGAATATAAACTGAACACTGAGTATGTGTGAGTTAATGATCTGGATTAACTGATGAGTGCTGTTTCAGCATGAAATGCATATATTGAAGATCATTTATATTTCTTACCTGTGTGTGGTGTGGTCATGTGTATCAGTTGTATGAGATAGATTGAATAGTTAAAGAGAGCTTAAAAGTCTGGGTTCAAATCCCTTATATTTACATCTAAACTCCACGGATATAAAGTACACCTGTATTTAAATATTATATATGTGAATATAAATGATCAACATAAAATTTGAATGTTAACTTTGTTATAAAATGTTTTACATTAATAATTCTGAATAATTATTGATTATTTTGTTGAACAAATTAAAAGAAGAAAAATATGTTGATATTAATTGAAATCCACGAGTGTATTTTCTAAGTAAATATATTAATTAAAAATAATAGCTTTATTTATGTTATTTTTACATGAATTTTAATTTAAATATGACATTTAAAAATGCAAATATATATACATATTCATATATGATCGGTATATATATACATAAAAGCAGTAAACACTTAATACCAATATAAATAACAATCAACAATCTAAATCTGTTGTCAAGGCAACCTCCGTTTACAATAAAGATGGCGACCCACTTTTATCTATGGTTCAATCGGTCTACATAAATATTTCCTGTGTACTCTATAATTTTATAAGCTACTGATTTACTTAAAGACATTAAACTGATCTTACTAATTATATATTTATATATGACATTCTACACAATCGTTCTCTTTATAAAGATTATCTTGAATGGCTGAAGCAAAAGATGTGAATATTAATCAATCTAATTATATATTGTAAGATATTTATTAAACTGATTGATTTAATTAATTGATTGATTAACCCATTTAATATTTAAATTAACATATATATGTGGGTGTTAAATTAAATATTGACTGGATTAAACAAGAAACATGGGGAATTTTCTAGGTAAATAATTAGACAAATGTTTAGCAAGGTTGCTAGGTAACTATCACTTAAAATTGTCAGCTTCAAACTAAGTCACTTGCTCTAGTGGCCAACAATATCTTTTTTACTTAGGGATACAACAAGTTTGATAGCTACTGGAAAGTAGTTTAGCTTAAAGTTATCAATTTCGATTGATGGATACATCACAACATCATTGTTAATATATATATATATATATATGAGTGTATGATTGTATGTTAAATATATTCGTAGATTTATTGTGATGTAAATAATGAAAATAGAGGGGTTATATCCATATGAACAAATCGAAATAGGTAAAGTTACTACAACTTAAAATTTGTTTTTTACAATATATTAGTATTGATTTATTAAACTAATAAATTGTAAATCATTCAATAAATATTAATATTTTTCTTGAAAATATTAATTTTAGAACTAAAATATTTTTAATTTGTCTTATGTCAGCTTATAAATATTTTCAGAAAAAATTCTTATATTATACTAATATATCCTCAAAAATAAAAATTAATGAAATCCATTACGCTATGTTTTTTTTATAAATTGTAATAAATAATAAAAATATTGTATACAGCAGTTATATAAATACATTTTATTAATAATAAGCATAGACATAGATAAACAAAGAATGAATTGAATTAAGATTAAATGCAACCAACTTTTCTTTATTCTCTTCTTGAATGCAGTTTCCAAATCTATTAAATATAATCAAATATTATGAAGACAGAGAAAGAAAAAAAATATTACAATGTTTCAGATACTCATAAAACATTAAATATCAAACACAAGAATAAAAAAATTAAAAAAACACACTTTTAAATATAACTAAAATTAATTTAAAAAATTGAAAACTTGACTAAAACAAATAAATATAGTTTCTTTTAGACTTTTTAGATTGACTAAAACAAATAAATATAGTTTCTTTTAGACTTTTTAGAGTTTAATTTTAGTTTCTCCTGGGTATTTGTTTATGCCTTGGTAGAACATTTGTATGCATATATAACGATCGAAATGAAAGTGAAGATCGAATCTAACCGCAAACTACGATATCTGCTCTACAAGACGCCATCTAGGCATTTAAACCTAGAAAAATTTATAGAGTAGGCAGATACGTGCTGTTAAGATTCCACTTTATTTAAATATTCTGATCATTAGCCCAAGTCACTAGCTCAGTGGAGTAGCAGAGATAATAAAATATAAATTTTATATCTTAAATATAAAAGAATAAAAGCCACTGCCAGAAATTAACACATAAAAATATTTATTTACGCACATATAAAATAACATTTAAATTTTGAGGAATAAATTCAACATTTTAGATTTTTCTATTAATCTTTTAATTTTACATTTAACTAAGTTTCAATGAGTTTAATATTTTTATTTAGATAGTCAAGTATGAATAGACTACATAGATCTGCATTTGAAAAGAAAATATTCTTCCCTGGTTTAACCTTAGGCAACAAATTTCGCAACCAAACTGGCGCCAATCCATCTGATACATTCATGTATTCAATGTAGCATGATACGACAACACAAAATACTATACTGTCAGGAATGTACATCTGAACAGTAAGTAGAATTAGAGGAGACATTGACTCTCCACCAACAGGAATGTTACATCTGTTGGCAAGTAGAACAATAAACAAAAAACTCCATAGGAATGGACTGCGGTCTTCTGCCGACTTACAAACCCATCCATAGGCAAACAGAAGGTGTGTGGCATATATATGCAATCCTGCCCAAAGCGGATCTCATACTACATCTACTAATTACACAAATATATCCAATCCATTGAGCCAATTCAACTACGAAACGAATAACCTAAGATTACCCTCCCTTAATATAACTTTACAAATTATATAGCCATTCATGCCCAACTTAAATTTAACATTTAGATACGTTCACACAAATGAATTTTATAAAATTTGTTTTAAAAATGTTGAGTATAGATCAGCTGCACAGATTCCATGGTCAAAAACATTCCAAATTAAACACAACCGATCAAAATACAAAGTCATCGATAAACGTCACTTGCATAGGGAATAAACAAATCCCATTAGCATTCATTGTAAGATGCTGCAGTGATATCGTTGACCCATATATTCTAATCGAATGTGAAAACCACAACATAATCAATCGCTAAAGAATCTATGCAACGTCTATACCCAACCTAAATTTCATCATTTAAAATTTAAACAATAAACACTTTATACAATAAGAAAAAAAAATGGAAATGATTTTTATCAATCGGAAAACATATAAAATTAAACATTATTAATTTGATTTTAAACTTAAAAAAGTCAGATGGAAGTTCATAAGCTTGAACGAAAGTTTTTAGTTATTTTTAAATTTAGAGTTCATGTCAATATAGCTTATGGTAGAAGAGTCCAGGTTCCTGTTTTTTAATTCCCACGACGTCTCCATTGGAAGATAATGTTCTGGAGGTAGCATTAGCTGGTTCCATTCTTGTATCACAGTCTTTTCATTTTATAATTTTTTTAACTAGAGAGTGTGGTATGTGCATCCTACCACAACTCTCAAAAACATCCCGCTGGAACTCAATATTTCTCTTTTTATAGTCAATCTCCAGATTGAATGAACAAAGACGTCACTAATCCAAATTTTCGTTCGGGTCCGGGCTGAGGCTTGGTGCTTCCATTGGTCAAGCTAAAATCTCTTTATTCTCTTATCTAATTTACTCTCTGACTTTTTAATTAGACAGCTTTTGGATAATTAATAAACAATCATTTCCATTTACAGATTACAGGAATTAATTAATACCTGTTTTTATTTTTACTTACGTTATTTCTTTTTTAAACTATTTTTATATTTAAATCTTTTTTTTATAAAAAAAATACATTCAAATACCTTTTTTTATTTATTAAAAAAAATATTTTTAAAGTTTAGCATCTGTGCGAATATATACGTTTAACAAACATTTTAATTTTAGCGTTTAGTTTTTTTTTCTTTTTAATACACTTATTTTTATATGCGAACTTAAAAGTTTTTATTTCAATTTAATGTAACGACATATTTATATATCGTTACACATAAGATCAAATAAGTCTGGATTCAATTATTTCCTATTCTTGTTTTATGATATGCATCTGCCTTACACTGACAAATTTCTTTTCATTCTTGCTTTAAGGTTACTTTTGTTTCCAATAGTTAGAATTCTGTTAAATTTTCATCATTTCACATATAGTCTTTGAAAATAATATTTTGTTCTGTTGGTTATGTCATAAGAGAGATGTCTGTAAAAAAATTGAAGACAATATTTTTGGAAGGTCCGTCGGGCTACATCTTGGTGATCTCACCATTCAATTTTCTGACTGAAGCTGCATAGTAAAGCTTTCCATGTTACTATATTGTAAGACAATTTCAGATTTTAATTGGATTAACAGAATTTTCTTATTTCATGTTCACTATTTGCTAAACTGCAAACTAAAATATATTTATCATTTAATTATTTGTGCACGCAGCTTGCATGAATTTACCTGACTTTAATATTCAAAAGCAGAACTTATATAAACTAGTGAGTTTTCAAGTAAACCAAGATGGCAACCTGTATTTTTAGTAAACATATAGTTTCGAGAGCCTAGAATCTACTGAAGATGTATTAGTTATTAAATTTAAACAAAATTAATAAATTAAGTGTTAAATTTTTAAAAGAAATCTGATAATTAAGGAGTTTTATTTCAATTTTTTTTTTTTACATATATTATAATGTGGGAAGCAACGAGATGTTCTTAACATTGTCGTCCTTTGGCTCACTTCAGCATCTTCTTCTTTGTCAGCAGTTTTTTTTTGGGAGGGGGGTTAAATTGTCATTAGGTTAAAAATTTATGACCTTCCTGTCACAGAACATGGTGCATTGAACTATTTCCAAAGGCAGAGGATCTTGCCCTCCCGAAAAGTGTGCATTAATGGTCACGATATGATTGCATGTTGTCAACGTGAATAAAGTGTAAATATTGTATTTATATATTTTTATTCTATTAATAAGTTAACCCCCCCCTCCAAAAAAATAAACTGTAAATATTGTAATAATTTTTTTCACAATAGATATTTTTTAAATAATAATAAAAATAACATTTAATTATTAAATACATTTCCTAGCAGACATTTTTTTTGTAAACATGGGGGGGGGGGACGGTAGATTTATCAAAAATATGGCTGCCATCTCGGTTTACTTGAAAACTCACAATTACTCTTTCTTCCTATGACTCAACTGATACCAAACACAAGCATTTTTGTCTAACAATCCCATATTGTTTTTAATTTGAATGTTTATTAATTAACTAAGTACATCTTTATTTGTATATCCATAAACAAGCTCTATTAACTATTTCAAATTTATTTCCTACGCTATCAGATTAACATTTCTAAACAAACAAATTATTACTTTAATCAACTTATAAAAAAACATATCATGTTTTTACATTTTATTTTAAATCAAATCCATACTTCAAACATTGATTTTTTTTTATGCAAAATAATTTCTTTTCTAATATACCATATAAAATGCCTTATCAGTCAGCATTAACTACGACCATAGCAGAACCGTGTTCTAAAATCATCACTGCAAGTAAGAAAAGATGGCTCTGTAGGAGAGTGGCTAATACAACAACAACATCATTATGACCTAATGAGAGTAACCTCTGTTTTTCAGCATTATGAGAATCCCAACAACATAAACTTTTCGTTTTTTCATCAGGAAATAAAACATAGTCTTCAGTGTGATTAAATACTGCCTGAGTTTGGTGCTACAGTTTGTCTGTAGTACCTGCCCCTGGGTAAGGCTCCTGTGTAAGCTATTAAACAATGTCTAGTTGGCAATTCCCATAGATTTATAAGTGAATCTTTACCACTTGACAAAACATACTTTGAGTTCTTAGAGAAAACTACTGAACAGACCTCAGTACTATCATGAGCTTTGGAAAAAGTACTGACACATTTACTACTCACACCATCCCATATTTTAATGGCGCCATCTTTTGAAGAAATTACATAAAGATTAGCATTACGACTAAACTTAACTGCAGTGACAGCAGCAGTATGCTGATCCAGAAGATTTCTGCTGACAATATACTGTCCAGGGTTCACATAATACAGATGTATGGTTGGATGTTGAGTCCCTACAACAATATGATCACCAGAGGAATAAAGAGAAATACATCACAGCATTTCAGCTTCATGAATAGTCCTAAAAGCTCTTATCACTGATGTCTTTGAATAATTAAAAAATTCAAGGTACAATCTTCACTTCCACCAGCCAAAATTTGATTACGAGGGTGAAATTCCAAGCATGAGACTTCAGTATGATCATACAATGTTCTTATAACAGGGTGTGTTTTCATGTTTTGCGAAGCAGACTCCTGAGCAATCATGTCAGCTGGGGTTGCACTTTTAGCTAACATTCACTCAAAATCAAGAATTTTAATACAAGCATCAACTGAGCCTGTTGCAGCCAACTGGCCATCAGCACTGAATGCTCCTGCTCTGCTCTGAGCTTTATGAAAGGTAACATAACAAGTTTCATATAGAGCAGCTTCAGGTGATAATGTCTGTACATCAGTTTCATATTCGAAATATATTGCAGTTCCTGAAGCAACTAAATCTGCTTTTAATTTCATTTTTTCTTCATCTGCTCAAAGTCCTAATCCAACAATTTTAACTAGTTCATTGGAAGGCAGACAAGCTGGATAGGCTTTGATTTGACAAATTTACAGCTAAAGTTTGATGACCATCATAAAATAATTGGCTGATTATCAATCGATAGAGTTGTTCACTGCCCTTAATGCTCGGTACACCTTCTGGCACGTTTTCTTTTTATTATATGAATTATTAAATAAAAATAATTCTAGACGCCATTCAAAAAGACTGGTCGTAATTCTGAAAAAATGTGCAGCTAATGTTTTGATTGGTTGTTTATTTTTTTTTTTTGTAAATATGCCCTACTTGGTTTAGTGAAATAGTACAGTGTTAGATTATTTTTAAAATTTTGTATGTTTTTTAAAATTTTGTTAAGTTTTTTTTTCATTCATCCGATGTTTACTTGCTACTTAATAATTAAATTGATGTGTAAGTTTTAGATAATTATTAAGAATTTTGGGGTCTTTTTTTTCAATACCAACATCTTATATAGAGTTGTTCTAGAATGGACTTCATTTTGAATTTTAGATGTCAACTTCTACTCATGTCTTATCAGTAATATGAAAAGCTTTTGTTTGTAATAGCAATTGCCAATTTAATTATAAAGTTATTTTTGGTAACTTTTTAAGGCTGTCACCATACCTAGCCACATTTCTGTTTCAATAGTCTTCAGTTATATTTTTGCTACTATGTCCTCGTTTTCATCATATAGTATTGTGGAATGTGACATTTTCTTTATCAAAAACCTCTAAACTTGTGGTGACCGACCTTTTAGCATCTCTGGACTATATTGGAAAAGAAGAATTATCTTAGGTTGCACATTAAATATACTAACATTAGTCTTGCATTGGTGGTCGAGAGGTCAGTATGAGTGCCTTGCACTTGCAGGCAGTTGCCCGGGTTGCAGGTTCGCATCCCGGTCGATGCTATGACACTTAAAAAATATATCAAATATATATATATATATATACTAACATTACCTAAAGTTGCTAGCAAAAAAAATGTATGTGCATTGTTTTTGTGATAATTACCACTATAGAAAGGCAAAAAGGACTAAATAATAATTCTAATCATGCATTGACCCATTCCATGCAAAATAAAATTAAAATAAAATTAAAATTTTCAAATGATATCATTCTCATAAAGGCTAAGATTTCACAAATATTGGAACATATTCAAAATTTAAAATAGTTTGCAAACAAATAATAATGATTAATTCTAGAATTTATTTATCTTTTATTGTTACACCAAATTATTTAATTTTTATAGCATATATGGAGAGATAAATAAAATTACTGCATATTTAATCATTTTTAACTTTCTTTTTCTAAACAAATAAATCGCTCATTCTTGAGAGTTTTCTTTTTGATATTTCTACTTCACAGTGAATTGAATATACACCTAAGTATGTTGTCTTATTACCTTTTATTCATACTTCCTTTAGTATCCTTTATGTACGATTTTATAATTTAGAATAAGGAAACGTTTATTTATTACATGAAAGTTGAACATTCAATAATTCTACCTATATATAATAGACATTGTCTATATTATCAAAATATATATTTTAAAAAAGCTTCATTGGATTAATCAATAGTTTAAACGCATGATGACTGATGTTTCAACCCCTCAAACACACACACACATATATATATATTGAAAGAAGAGAATCTGATGTCTTTTTAACTAGGTTGGTAGCTTATAAAATTATAACTGCAATCCAGTAATTCTGTGAATTAATTTGATTACATATTTCTTATCGGCATATTGCTTATCTTTATTTTTATATATGTAGATATTTATGTTATTTTTTCCCCATATGTCATAGCATCGGCCGGGAGACGAACCCGCAACAACTGTCTGCAACCAACTGTTGTGCAAGGCAGCTGCGCTGACCTCTCGGCTAACGACGCTTGACAAGTTATTTTTACTTTAGAAATGTCACAGTTAGATGATAGTAGATACAACCAATAAAAATTGTATATTGTCAATGTTTTTTAAATTTAAAATGTAAATATTTTATATTTATATGGTATGTAAATATAAAAATATAAATATAAAAAGTAGAGCTGCATTTAAAAGAAGGAATCCCCTTTTGAATATAAAAAGCATTTATAATATACAATTTTTATGGGTCATTGTCTTTATCATCTGGCTGTGATTTTTCTAAAATAAAAATAACAGAAATTTGCATACATTTAAATATATTTTAACAATTACATCAGTTAAAAAATGATTAAATTATATATATAAATACTTAAAATGATATTAAATATTTATGTACCATCTTTAACATTTTATAAACTTCTAAACATTATCTTGATTAGAAACTTGACTAATCTACACACAATACATATTTCAAATCCCATCCTCATCAATTTCTTTTATGAACTGGTAACGTTTAGAAATTTAAAAAATATTTTAAATAAGATGAAAATTTAATATTTCTCTAAGTTCTTACATACTTACAATGCTAATAAATTTGTTTATATATATTAAAACAGGCCAAACTAGTCTGAGGATATTGGATGAGTAGGCACTAAATAGGAATTTTATGCACAAGCCTTCTGGTATCCATTGATTACTCTGGTTGGCACTGAGTGGCACTACTGTATGGAGAGTTTTGCCTGTTTTAATAACAGTAATGTGTTAGCATAAGAAATAATGATCATGTGATATATATTATGGAAAATCATATACTAGCCAAAAAAACTTTTTTTTATTAAAATTCTTCCACAACTATGGTATTATCTATTAACAAGTAAACTTTATCAAATGTAATTCAATAAATATATAACATATATATATACAAAACAAAATAGCCTTCTCATTATTCACTTCAAAGGACCAACTTCTTTTAACATCAAAGGATGTTGTCATGAGATTGATGGTCTCAGATTAAAGAAAAATTATCATCAAAATATTATTTACACTTTTTTTTACTTCACTTCTTTCATAAAAGATAATCTCTGCATTGTCAAATATTATTTTATGATCTATATTTACTTCTTAAATATATAAAGCTGGATTATGATGCATTTTTAACTCCAGTCTTATGAACTTTAACTCTTTCATTAAGATTTAATTCACTTTGACCTATATAAGTTTTATGCCATTTGCAAGGAATCTTACAAACTATACCAGGAATAGATTTTTTAAAATAAATATCATAATTGAGCTTTTCATACTCATGATCTAAATACAAGACATAAAATATTATTTGACAAGGTAGAGATTATCTTTTATGAAAGAAGTGAAATAAAAAGAGAGTAGATGAAACTCCGATGATAAATTTTCTTGAATCTGAGGTCAACAATCTCGAGAAGACATCCTCTGATGTAAAAGAAAGTTGTTTTTTTAAATGAATGATGGAAAGGTTAGTGTCTTTTGTGTGTATATATATATATTAGTAAAAATCAGTCATATATCACATGACCTATATAGCTTGTATTACTAATATGTAATATATAAAAAGCCTGCTACTAGCTCTAAACAAGCTTAATTTTTTTTTATGATAAATGCTACAAGAGAAAATACATGAAGCTTTTATCTATGATGGTCCCCATCCCCAGACCGGTTTCGAGCTATGTCTCTCATCAGTGAGGAGCTAGGACATAAGATTCAAAATATTAACTCAAGCCAAGCATTTATCTAATTCTTAATTATTAAAAAAAAGATCCAAATCTTCAGACACCTACATGTCTTCAAACTCAGCTCTTTAACCAAAGAAACTATATGAGCCTGAACTAAATTCAGAGATCCCATGTATTAGTAGGTTTAGCAATTTAATATAGCCAAAGCATTTATCATTAAAAAAAAATTAAGCTTGTTTAGAGCTAGTAGCAGGCTCTTTATATATTACATATTAGTAATACAAGCTATATAGGTCATGTGATATATGACTGATTTTTACTATTATAATTTTGCTATTAGGGCTTTGGCTATATTAAATTGCTAAGCCTACTAATATATGGGATCTCTGAATTTAGTTCAGGCTCATATAGTTTCTTTGGTTAAAGAGCTGAGTTTGAAGACATGTAGGTGTCAGAAGATTTGGATCTTTTTCTTAATAATTAAGAATTAGATAAATGCTTGGCTTGAGTTAATATTTTGAATCTTATGTCCTAGCACCTCACTGATGAGAGCCATAGCTCGAAACCGGTCTGGGGATGGGGACCATCATAGATAAAAGCTTCATGTATTTTCTCTTGTAGCATTTATCATAAAAAAAAATTAAGCTTGTTTAGAGCTAGTAGCAGGCTGTTTATATATATATATATACTTACATACATATATATATATATTGTATGTATCTTATTGAATTTCACTTAAAAAGATCTGTTTGTTAATAAATGAAACCATAGTTGTGGAAAAATTTTAGTAAAAGTTTGTTTTTTGGCTAGTGTGGTAATGTTATATGTTTTTATATTTTATTTATAATTACTAGTATAGTAGTAGGCAGTATTTAATTTTTTTATTATATATACTTTTGCATCTTAATAATGTGTGATCAATTAAAATTTATGATATAGCTCTTTAAGCTATTAGAATAAATTATCTCAAGAGAATGTGAAGTAAGATCAATTCAATATTGATGATGATCAAGGGTTATTATTGTCCATAGTAATCTATCACTTAGTTGGACCACTTGCTTTCAGATGGAGAACTTAAATATGTAAATAGTGCTTGTTATAATCCAAGAAGACTAATAAAATCAGGATTTTGAAATCTAGGAAACATTTTTTTGTAGTTGTTTTAAAGAAAAACTATTAAATATCACATAAAAACATGGTGGCTTACAACAACATTTACTTTTTAATAGATATGCAAAATAAAATCATTAGAGTGTGTAGAAACAATTATAATTTAATAAATATTTTGTAAAGAACTATTAAATAATATTTTTATTTATGTGCTAGGGTTGTTTTTATATCAATATGTTAGAACTGGTTTTCTTTAAATATCTCCACGTTAATTAAACTATCCCTGATGATATTTTTTGAGTGCTAAAACAATTATTTCAATATATTTTGTAATCAAAATTATTTAATATTTTGAAGCTTCAATTCAAAATTTTAATGGCCCATAATGTGTACTCAATAAATAAAATAAACAAGCATATGACTTGAATAAATTGCCATAATTGGAACCAATTAGTAGAATTTTTACTCTAGAATCTGGAAATCCCTGCACTATACTATACAGGGCAGAAAAATAATAGAAAGGCTTTATTTCTTGGGAGTTCATATGAAGTTGAGCAATAGAAGTATCAGTACTGAATCAGTTAATTCAAGGACACTATGCTCTATAATCTTACACTTAACCACTCTTCACTTAATCACAAGTAAAAAAGAGAACCCACTAAATAATAATCAAATGATTTATTGATTGGGAGTTTATAAAATGTTCAAACACCAGAAAAAAAGGGAATGGAGTTATGATAATAGATGTTGAGCTCCAGAATTGATCACTATAACATTGTACTGAACTCTGAAGTCTATAAGAAGTTAGAGCACTGAAAGTGATGAAAGAACCATGATTGGACTTGATACTACAAATAGAAATTAATGATAGCTGCCAGAGATGAGGTACGCTATATTCTAAATGACCAGATGCATTGTTCCAAGATCCAAAACTTCTTATTAATAAAAGTTAGTCTGTTGACATTGGATGGGACAGCAATAGATAGAGATTTATTAAACATAATCACATAAGATCTATTAGTTATTAAATCGTACAGTAGATGACACAATTTTTGCAACATACAATTGATAATAATCATTTTTTCTCCAATATTGCAATACAGAGAGTGTACCAATAGCTCAAACAAACTCTTAATTGATTCTCCAATATTATATGTTGTCATAGCAACATAATTTAATGTAGTCCAGTTAATATATTCACTATTAAAATCAAACCAAAAGCAATATATATATATTATAATTGACAATATATATATATATATATTATAATTGACATTACACTGTATATTGCAGTAGTTACATCATATATATATATATATATATGAAGTTTTGGGCAATGGTAGAGATATGTACTCTAGGATCTCAAGGTTTGTAGTTCATAGCCAATTCTCAGCTGAGGTGCTCAAATTTCTTATGGAGTGCTGAGTAATAAACCATTTTATTGTTATTATTTAACCCATTACAGTTTATCTGGTAGATTGAATGGTAGCCTCTTGATCTCAAAGTTCATAAATTATGAACTCAATTCTGATACTTGAGATGTTTGAATTATTTATACATCCCAAGCAATAAAACGTTAGTTGATTATTTAATCCACTATAGTCTATATGGTGGTTGAATGGTTGGCACCAGTTCTGTTGCTTCTGGAAGTTGGGGACACATTATCCATTTGGCAAATTTGAATTTTAGCCTGGTGTCTTCACCAATAGGTGGCTCTGAACTATGGAGGATGAAATATATTTAATTTTCTTTTTTAAAATGAAATTTTATCAAAATTGATCTTCAGGTTTTTTAAATGATTCTTCATTCTCCCCGCTCCCAATCCCTAAATAATTAATTCCTTCTCTTCCCAGAAAAAAGTGTTTGCATGCACATTGTACTGGGCACCAGAGTTGAGTTTGCCATGGCCTCATGAAGGTATAACGCATCTCTGCTGTCGTTCAAACTTTTTATGAACGCCCAGGCAATAAACTGTTCCATTATTTATAGATTGTTTTCTTATTATTAGAGATGTTTAACTAAAAAGCAACAATGTTTAGAAAGCTTTTAAGATCTAAAACATATTTGCTAATACATTTATTTCGATTTGCAAATTTTGAAAGCATAATTTATTTTTATATTAATTGAATATTTTTTATATAAAAAAAGTCATAGATTTATTCTTTATAAAATGCCATCCTAAAAATGCTTTTAGAAATGTTTATAAATATATATTAAAATAATAATAAAAAATAGATAATAAGCTTTTTAAACAGTTAAATACAATACGTTTAAAGAAAGAAGTGATATTTATAATCCAATTTTTTTAAAACGTTTTGTTACGAACGTATTATTTCAAACATAATGAATCAAGAATATAAGATATCAATAAGAAAGAAACATTTAATTTACTTTAAATGCATAAAATCTTTTATAAAAAGTTTGTTGATCTAGTGATTTTTTTTAAAAAAAGTTTTAAACGCAGCAGGGTGTGCATTGAGAATTAAAAAGTTCTAAAATCCGAAACATCATCTCACAATTGCAAAGTCTTGAATATCATGTAACCTCTAAAGCAACTGATCTGTTGATTTTTATTATATATGTGTCTGTATGTATATGTGGATATAGAGATTATTACATGTTTTGTTATTGTTGCTGAGAAATATACGCAATATATATTCGGTACCATACTTTTAAAATATTATTTTTAATTATTTTTTAAGATTTACTTATTAATATTATGCTGAAGGTAGTATGGGTTTTATCTCAATTACAAAATAACAAACAATTCATTAAAGCTTTGCGCAATACATTGTTTGCATATATTTATTTATTAATATTATATAAATATAGGGATATGAACTCAGACTTTCAAGCACCTTTCAACTATCCATACTATCTCATACCACTGATACACATGACCACATACATGTAGAAAAAATAAATAATCACCAATAGACGTATTTCGTGCTAAGCCAGCACCCATCAGTTGGTCCAGATTATCATCTCCAACGCCTATATATATAACCAGTGCTCAGTTTATATTAAGATAGCAAATCTTCATACTTTAATGGATAGGCTTCAATCCACTCCAACCTCCAACTCTTCAACCATCCATACGATTGAAAATCTGATGGTGGAAATCCGAAATGCCATACTGATGTCCATGTTGACATCAAGCCATTCTGATCCCTCATGTACAGGACCCTATCCATTTAAATACATAGAAGAGGGATGGTCAGGATGCAGGTCTTAATGTGTAAATATTTGAAATACAGGCATTGAAGTTTGAAGATTTGCTATCTTAATATAATCTGAGCACTGATTTTTTTTTTTTTTTTTTTTTTTTTTTTTTTTTTTTTTGTGGGGGGGGGGGGGGGGAGGGGATGATAATCTGGACCAACTGATGAGTGCTGTTTTAGCATGAAATATGGATGTTGGTGATTATTTATCATTTCTGAATGTATGTGGTCATGTGTATCAGTGGTATGAGATAGTATGGATAGTCGAAAGGTGCTTGAAAGTCTGAGTTCAAATCCCTATATTTACAATTAGGCTCCAGCTATGTGAAGAGGGCCTGTATTTCAAATATTTAATATTATATAAATAAAAGGATTTCAACTCCAGATTTTTTATTCTATTCATACCCCAATTTCCTGAGTTCAAATCTCTCTATTTACATATAAGAAACATTTAGTCTAAGCAAATTTCATACTGCTTAGAATTGTTAATATTACATAAACATAATCGCGTTAGTTTTTACTCGTCTAAGAAGCGAAATGAGTGAAAAAAGAGTTTATTAAAAAGTAAAATCATAATTGAAAAGTCAATTGCATGTGAGATCACATGATTTTTCAATTACCCAAGTAACAGATTATAACTTGCTGCTGCTAATACTTATGATGATAAGATTAAATAAAAACAATTTAACATATGCTATCTATAGAAATTTTACACTCTCTCAAACAGTAGTGTTTAATAAAAAGGTCAACTAATTTCTGTTGGATATATATTTTTGCCATAATTGACATCATGAGAAATCTTGACACCACCACAAATAACAGTATAACCTTCATTTAAACATCTCTGCAGCACTTAATTTGATGCTGCACATTAAAAGTAATTCATTTATAATTTAATATTGAATTGAATGCATGAATATATTCAAATAAAAATTGAAGTGATATATTTTATGGAATGTTAAAGAGGGTTCAAATTGTTGATGGTATTGGTTATGTCAGGAATATATCTCCAGCAGAAATTGTTTAATATTTTCATCAAACATAACCAGCTGAAAAATCATAAAATTTCTGTATAAGATGCAAATTAACTTTATTTAATATTGTTTTGCAGCACTGGCAGCTTTTCATAATCTTAATTTGTACAGTTGTTTTTGATTGGATGTTGCCATAGAAACATCATGGCTGCAGCTTTTTGACTAGAATTAAAACTAGAATCTCCATTTATTAAACATTTCACCAGCTATAATATTTGTTAAAAGCAGCAAATATATCAGCACTTCATAACTAAATGAATCCACCTTTCTTCGATCACTACAACAATAAAACAAAGATGGACTTATTTAATTGTTTTATAATTTTATTAATGCATAAAGAAGATAGATATAAAGTGAGAGTAAGAATACATCACACATGACTAGATATGGTGGAGTTTTATTACAAATTGAGAATTAAGAACAATTTCTTATATTTTGATTTCTCAAACTTACATACACTTGCCATAGGGCTATGTACTCATTCAAGTATCCAAATCTTAGTTAAAAGAGGTTTTCCTCTTTAACTATATTATAGCACTGCCAATATATGGTTATTTTCATCTGTGCAACTGGTTTTGATTGGCTGTTGCTATGGAAACATAGCAGCAGATTTTTAACTAGAATTAAAAATGGAATCCTCATTTATTAACATTTCACCATATATATATATATGCTGAGCCATTAGATGTAAATATATCTTAAAATTATGCTAAAACAAATAATTGTTTTTTTTTGCTATTATAGTTGAAATTTAAACTGACTTGAAATTTTAATAATATTGAAGTTAATTTAATTTCTCAAATCTTTTTATGATTATTTGAATATGTATAATCTTTATTATATATATATATATAACAATCCACTAGAATAAAACTACAAAATTTTTTAAAATGCCTATATAAAATTGAAGATGAATATCCTTTGCTATAGCCAGCTTCTGCATATTCCGCCATCTTAAGTAGCAATACGTTAATATTTAAATCTTATTAAACTCTCACACCAGTAACGCTCCCACGTGAATTACCTACTATCCATAAATTGTGAATATTTACACAATTACACTGTTTATTCAATACATTATCCGTACTATTTATAAAATATGACTCTTTAATTTTTCTTTTCTTCAAATCATTTTCCTTATAAAATAAACCCCCAAAACCCCCCTTCCCAATCCCCACCACTTCCTCCAAAAAAAAAATTATACCCTCCCCAAGAAAAAAACAACTCAAATAAAAAATTATTTATATATATATAAAACAAACCAAAAAGAAACCAAATCAACCCCACCTCCATTAGTCAACAAAGAATTAAAGAATTTTTTTATTAAAAATTTATAATTCTGAAGCAATTAACTTATTTAAAAGTTCCTTTAATATTAAGTGGAATTGTGGGTAATATTTAGTTTAAATATATTGTTATTTTGTAGTTCTTTACATTTGAGAAGTCTGCTTGTAGCAATGAAACCATTGATAGTGTTTTAGAGCTTACTTTTAGCTAGTGTAGTTGAGTAGTGAATTTGGGGTAATTTTGATTATATATATGTAATACACTGAGATTAATACTCCATTAAGTAGATGAAATATTGTCAATTCAAAGTGCAAGATAAAATTTTTAGAGAAAAGATTGGACTAATTTTTACCTTTGCCTCAATTAATGTATAGAGGCTAATCTTTAGCACTTTGGAGAGAAAGCATGAAGCATTTTAATCAGTCATATTATTTTATTAAAGCAATATTTCAAATTGCTTTATATTACTTTGACATTCACAAAATCTTTGAAGTTACACCATGTCAATACCAAGTCAAACAACAAAATATGTAAATAGAAACAATGAGAGTACTAATCTGACACTAATCTATTAAATAAATAATATAATCTCAATAGCACAAGATAAATTACCTCTATATATAAATTAAGATAAAGAGAAAAGATCGTCCAATCTTTTTTCTAAGAGTTTTATCTTGTGCCTTGAAGTGAGAGTATTTCATTTACTTAATAGACTAGAGTTGGAGTATTAATCTCAATGAACTTTATAAAATTAATTGCTTGGAAATTTATATTTACATATTTCATTATTTGATTTGACAGTGACAAATTATAAATTGAAAAATTTCACAATAGAAATCAATTTGAAATATAGTTTTAATAAAATAATATGATTGATTTAAAATATTCATGCTTTCTCTCCAAAGTGCTTAAGATTAGCCTCTATATATAAATTGAGGTAAAGAGAAGAGACAGTCTGATCATTTTTCTAAAAAAGTGTTATCACATGTTTTGGATTGAGAATATTTTATATACTTAATAGACCAGTGTAATGACACATTGTTTTCTTTGTATTGAATTTAATGCTTATTACTGGACCAGGTATAGACCTTATACAGCAATAAATTAAACAATATGACATTCTTAAATATTTAATAAATAATTGGAAACTTATAATAATTATTTTGTTAATAACAAGTAATAGATATACTAAAATATAAATTATATATGAATTGATTTGTTGATTGATAAAGATGTAAATATGGTTATTAACCTTTTTGGTTGTTTTGGTGTCTTTAAATCTGTATCAAGTTCAGAATCTATGTGTGCCATTATCCATTTGAAATTCTTACTTAAACTCTTAATCAAACTTTAAACCTTCTGATGCAATGCAAAATATTTAAAGAAATGTTTTATAGATTCCTTTCTTATTTCATCACTAAATTGCCTTTCACTTAATTATTTAGGGAATTTGAACTAGACTTTCAAGAACCTTCAACTATCTACACTATCTTATACTACTGATACACATGACCACACACATGTAGAAAAGATAAATACTCACCAATATATGTATTTCATGCTGAACCAGCACTTATCAGTTTATATTAAGATAGCAAATCTTTATACTTTAATGGACAGGTTTGAATCTACTCCAACCTCCAACTAAAGTATAAAGATTTGCCATCTTAATATAAACTGAGCACTGATTATATATGTGTGTGGGAGATGATAATCTGGACCAACTGATGAATGCTGGTTCAGCATGAAATACATACATTGGTGATCAACATGTGTGTGGTCATGTGTATCAGTAGTATGGGATGGTGTGGATAGTTGAAGATTTCTTGAAAGTCTGACTTCAAATCCCTTATATATACAATTAAGTTCCGGGTACAAGAATGTGTCTGTATTTCAAATTTTAATTACTTAAGAAAAGTTTTACTTTTTTTTTAGGTTTTATAGCTTTAAGTTTAGAAAACTTTTTTTATTCTATCAAATTTTTTAAAGAAAAATTATATGAAGAGCAAATGCATATCTTTTCAAAATAAACCAAAGAAACATAAATAATAAATAAGATTGGCAAAATTTACAAGGGTAACATTTGAGATTGTTAGATTCAATATGGTTTTTCTAAGCTAAACAAAATGGTTGCTACCTTATTATGATGTAAACTGATACAATATATTAAATTTTAGAAATTGTTTTTTTTTTTGTTTGTTTACTTACATTTTTGGACAGTACATAAATTGAAATAGTATATATTAATGGAGTATATATTTTGACTTCACTGCAGTGAGCTTATTATATAAGGTTCATAATTAATTCAATGCACTGGTTTATTTAAAATGTGTTGTGTGTATGATTTACATTTTGTGGATGTTTTAAATTAACTGTTTACGAAGTAAAATATGTTATTAATTTTATCTATGCAAGTAGTATTATTTACTAAGGCAATAAACCTCAAGAATATAACCTGTAGAGGTTCCTACCTTCGCATTTTCAAGCATATTCTTGAGGTTTATTGCCTTCGTTAAATAAATTTATAACTATGCAAGTAGAGGGATTTGAACTCAGGATTTTTCAATCTATTCATCATCCATTCCATCTCAAGCATCGATATTATTTTAAAATTAGAATTTTCCACTTTATTGTACTTCATTATTATTGTTTCAGTCTGCAACATTTTGACCAACTACCAATCTTTTTCAGAGTCACAAATAATTTATTATTATAAATGACTATATTGTCATTTCTTATATGTAACATTAAAACGACAAACACAGCTTTTTTTTTAAATAGCATTAAATAAATTAAAGTGCGAAGTTGTTATTTTAAAACAATATATTATCGTAATATTCAATACAAAAAACCGAAAGTAAAAGAAAAATCAATTACAAAAAGACAGTTAATTATAGTCATTAATCAAAACATTAGGTTTAAAAAAGTTTTGGTGACGCATTGTCACAAAGAGTAAAAAAAAAAAAAACAAACTACAAATGTATTAAGACTAAAAAAAAATTGTATTAAAGTATAAATAAATAAAAACAATATAATTGTCAAGCGTTGGTGGTCGAGAGGTCATCACAGCTGCCTTACAAGCAGTTGTCCCGGGTTAGCGGGTTCGCTTCACAGCCGATGCTATGACACATGAAAAAAGAACAATATAATTACATAATGCATAAATAGCTTAATATCTAAGGGAAAAAATCATTATGTATCATTCACATTTATTTTTAATCCATTTAAAAACCTTATGTGGTTTGGTTGTATGGTAGAGTCTGGAGCTCAAAAGTCCATGGATTGTGACTTACATTGTTACCCATAATTCCTCAAATTTTCTGTGATATTCAAGAAATCGATGTTTAGTTATAACTTGATTGAAACAGTATCATATTTAGAGATTATCAAATTTTAAAAGTCACTTCTGGTTTGATGTTCTCAACACCCATACATGTATTATATAAATAGACATGTCTATTTTATATATACGAGCACAAATAAAACAATTGCATAGAATAATATAAAATCATACTTCACATTATACGTATAAGTTTTAAGCAAATACATACAAAAAATGTGTTTATTTATAAAATATTAAACATCACATGATCACCATTTCTTATGCTTGCTCATAACTGTTATTAAACAGGCGAAACTCTCCATACAGTAGTGCCACTTAGTGCAAGCCAGAGTAATCAATGGATGCCAGAAGACTTGTGCATGAAATCCTTATCTAGTGCCTACTCATTCAATATCCCCAGCACTGCACATACAGTGCTCTCATATCCAAGGCTCCTCACTGATGGGAGCCACAAGCCAGAAACTAGTCTGGAGATATTGGATGAGTAGGCACTAGATAGAGATTTTATGCACAAGCCTTCCAGCATCCATTGATTAATCTGGCTTGCATTGACTGGCACTACTGTATGGAGAGTTCGGCTTGTGTTTATTTATAAATAATATTCTTATAAACAAATTTATTTATATAAAAAAATAAAAGTGTCTGTTTGAAATTTATGATAATAGTATTTTTTTACAGTAATATCCAGAACTATTTTTATCATTTAATAGGATTGATAAATTTGTTTAACAAAATTCAAACTTTATTTATACTTATCCAATATAATCAACTATTAGCAGTAATACATAGATTAATATAAAACACATTTTAAGAAATATTATTTTTCTCTCTTCTACAGACATTACTGCTTGACGAATAATATTTAGAATGAGAAATAAATTAATGACCAGTTAATCTGTTAAAAATATCAATCAATAAACATTTTATGAGGTTGAGTACTAAACCATTAAACAGCACATGATCACCTTATCTTATGTTTCCTCAAGCTGTTAAACAGTAGCAAATTTTTCTAGACAATAGTGCCATCTAGTGCAAGCTTATTGTGTCAAAATTGCTATTGTTTTAACAGCTCATATAAGCATAGGAAATGATGATCAGGTGATGCTTTAATCTTTTAATTAGTTCCAACTCTTAATAAAGATGTAAATAAAATTTAATTTTTTTTTTATGAATATATAAATTATAGATAAAATGGGAATGTAACAAAAGCAATGTTGCCAAAGTGTGAGTTTATGTAAAATATAAAATATACTTTAATAGTCTGGGAAGCATATAATTCACTAAATTTTATACTTTAAAAAAATAGAATTAATATTTGATAATAGCAGCGGTAGTTTATAATAGCTTGCTATGCAATTTACTCAAGCATTTTGATATGGGAGCTAAATTGTTAACATTAATAAACTCTTCCCTATAACATGAGCTTGAATCTGGATTGATTTTTATCTAACCAGTTATTAGTGAAAAGTTATTTGGTTATCTTAAGCTAGAAAGCAAAACAAGAGTGGACACAATCTATGAGTATTCAGCAATCAGCAAGCTGGTCAGTAATTGCCCCCTTATTTAATGTTCTTGTTGGAGGAGCATTTGTAGACACCTTTGTCCTACAATCACCTTTACCCTATTAACAAATATAAAATGAATATAATGGATTATCACTTTAATGAATAATATTTCTGTAGTATAATGTCCACTACACCACTCTCACATAAGGCAGGGGTCTGGTTTCTATCCACTTTTAGACCTTGTGTAGAACTGTGATCATAAACGCATGAGCCAAGTCATGTGAAATATGTATGATCTCCAAAAGGCAAATTTCATGCTGCTCCAATACTCATCATTTGGCTCAGATCATAATCTCTTACAAATATCTTTATCATTATTCATTATATATAGATAGCCAATTCCTACAGTTTAAATAATAAGTGTTAAACTTACTGCCTTCACGACTTTAACACAAACCACTTAATGGAAGTGTATTGATAATTTTTATTAGTCATTCATTAAATTATAGATTATTCATTTAATGACTATTTTTGTAGTATAATGGAAATTACATTTCAGAAATATTATTCGTTAAATGGATAATATTCTAATGAATGACTAATGGTTTATCAATCGGTAATCAAGATTACTGGTAAAAACAAACGTATTATTTACCTTGTGTTAATTAATTTTTATTTAAATGCTATTTTTAACTCAACAGATCTTTATTATAAAATTTAACTACGATAACAAAACAAAACATTTCTTAATATATTTACCAACAAAACTCAGGTGCAAAACACATAATGAAATTATTCTTGGTAAATACAAAATAAAAAATATTTTAAGTTATCAAGTGGTAAGATATCTCATGAAAAAAAAAATCACTTAAAATAACTAAGAATAATTTTAAATCTTTATTCAGATAAGCTACTTTAGAAAGTGATAATTTAAGTCTATATTATTATAAATTCATAAATTAAGTACTTATTTATTTTTATAGTGAAAACAGTGGAATGGTGAGTTGCTTGGGGTGCATGTGACATTTAAGCAACATAAGTGACAAGGAATGCTTGCTTCAGAAATCTTTAAATGCTGAAGAATCATAAAGTACAATAGTCTTCACAAACGCAGCATCCATGATTTTAATGATCCCCAAGGCTCAAAAATATTATTATAAAATTAGAAATTTACCAATATGAATTTTTAATTTTTTAGCTAAATTCATCTGTATAATACATGAAGCATTTCTCACACAATAATTTTCTCATCTTGCAGATTCATTATTTCCTCTGTGTGTCATGTGGTTCTTTTTTTTTAATTTTTGCTATTGTACTTTTTCTTGTCCTAATTGTTCTATCAGTTATCTTTTGTTAAAATCTTAATGTGTGCAAAATTTAAATTGAATTATATTGTAGTTACATGCATATATAGATTATTAAACGACGAAGGCCGTTACTGGATATTTGTAATTGTATAATAGTTTATATATTTGTATGATTATTCAGTTAGTGTTAACAATAACTTTATTTTCATATATATATATATATTAGAGAGACAAAAATTATTAAGAAAAACAATATTTATAGTTGATATTCCTAATCTTCAGAAATATTCTCAAAGAATTTAAATTACAACTTGCAAATCGGTTTCAAATATTAGCAGATTTTGAACATGATTCAGATTTGGATGAAATTAATAAGAAAATAACTGATACACTTTTACAAATTGCAGCAAAGATAGCTGGTAGAAAAAAGCAGCAATTGACCACAAAATTTTCTACTGAGATTAGAGAACTAATGAAGAAAAGAAAGAATATGAAAATATATAAAATGATACATTAAATATCTCATGTAAAATGGTATGAAAAAGAGTTGATAATGATATAAGAAAGTATAATTGTAAACTAGTAAGGCAGGTCATAGAAGAGAATAAAAATCTCAAGAGTGTAAAACATTTTGGTATCAGTAGGAAACTTCTATCTGCAATAAGAAAAAAGATGGAACTATTTCTAAAAAAAGAGATGATATGAAATGGTTAGAAGAGTTCTATCAAGAATTATATAGCAATAAAGAACAAGTACCTCCTACATCTATTATATTTTCTGAATTGCCCAGAATTTTAAATGAAGAAGTGAGACATCTATAAAAAAAGGAAAAGTTTGAGGTAATGATGGAATTTATAATCGATATATTAAAAAAAGCAGGTGAAGAAATAGAAAAAAAAATTGGGTAAAGTTATTTACCAAATGTCTAAATGATAAAGATGTACCAAATGATTGGACGAATGCAGTACTAATATTAATATTTTAAAAAGATAAAGAAGATATTAGAAATTACAGACCTATCAGCCTTTTATCAGTTTTATACAAAAAAAATTCTAAGATAATTACAACTTGTCTACAGAGAAAATATTGGATTTCAACCCATCAATTTAAAAGTGGTTTTATAAAGAAGATCATATTCAAATATTGAGAGAAGTTATAAAAAGGACCATTGAATATGAGTTGCCAATATGCTTTGGATTTATAGATTATAAAAAAGCATTTTGATTCTATAAGCATTTCTTCAGTGATTAAAGCATTGGATCTATTATGTTCTGAAGAATATTTATAAAAATGCAACAGCAACAACTAGATTACATAATGATACTAAGAAGGTTAACATTGAAAAAGCTGTGAGACAGGGTGACTCCAAAACTTTTTACAGCAGTGCTGCAATAAGTAGTTTGTAGATTAAAATGGAAAGCTAAAGGAGTAAATGGAGATTATTTAAGTTACTTAGATTTTGCACAGAATATAATTATATTTGCAAATAATGCTTTAGAGCTTCAGGAAATGTTGCAGGAGTTACCAGATGAAAGTAAGAAAGTAGGACTAAAGATAAATGTTACAAAGTCTAAAGTACTGATCAATGAATTTTTTCAAAAGATGAAAATAAAGATTGATAATGTTGTGTTAAAAGATCTTAAGAACTACAAATGCCTTGGTCAGATTATTATTAAAGATGGAAACAATGGATGACATTAATCATAGAATTAAATTTGGCAGGAGTGCTTTTGGTAGAAATAACCTGTTTTTTTAATAAATGTGTTTTATCAGTTATTACTTATGGATCTGAGATTTGGACACTTAATAGAAAAGCCATACAGAGACTTCAGATCACTTAAAGATATGTGGAGAGATCCATGTTAGGAGTAACAGAAGAGATCAAAAACACAATATATGAGTAAGAGAACAAACAGGTGTTAGTGACATCACTGAAAGAATTAAAAGACCGAAGAGGAGTTGGGCTGGACATATTGCTAGAAGAGATGATAATAGATGGACAGTTAAAATCTTAAACTAAATTCAATGAGATTGTAAAAGACCCAGAAAGAGACCACATGTGAGATGGATAGATGAAATAAGAAATGTAGAGTTGATGTAGAGAAGAGAGGCTAGAGATTGGAGAAGATGAATTGAACTTGAAGGGACCTTCAACCTGTAGTTTATTGATAATGATTGACAATGATGATGTATATATATATTATAAAAGATTTACTATTTTATATCTATACGTCATCTTGAAAAAAAAATAGTGGATATAGAGGACCTAAACAAGTTGTTTATAATTGTTTTAAAATGGGTAGTTAAAATATGGATCTACCTCTTTTTAATTTGTTATAGATGTATAAAGACAATGTGCAATTAAATAATCACACACACGTGTGGGGTTTAAATTAAGCCAGATACAATAATAAACCCTAATAAAATTGTTTAAATTGAAAGTAAGAAGGCAGAATACAAAATAGTTATGCATTGGATATTTGCAATGAGTATATATATATATATTGTAACGAGCACAGACGTTCGTTACATTGTTTTTTTATTATTTATTAAACATGAAAGTAAATTAAAAAGTTCGCATTTAAAAATTTTCTTTAAGAATTAAAAATTGAAATTAAATATCATCTTAAACTCGTATATATTAAATCGCACAGATAATGAAAAATTATTAAAATAAAACTTTATTAAAGAAAAAGTATTTTAAAACTAAATTTTAAAAAGATTTGGAGATAAAATTATATCTTTAAATTTATCTTTAAATATATCTTTGATTTGGAAAACAGGTTAATTAATCAGAAATGGAAATGATAAATTTAATTAGTCAAATGTAAACCAGCCTTGGGCATTTAAATGTAAAAACATCGATCAGATAGGAAAACAATAGAAACTTTTAGCAAATGAAATAAATCCATTGGGAAATCGGACCTCAATGAAAAGGATCATCACATCGATGACGTAATATTAAGTCAATCTTTCAAAGTAATATAAAAGGACAAGTTTGGAAATTATTAGTTAGTGATTATGATTATTATGATGTGAGAGATATGTGTTAGTGCGGAAGTGAAGGAGAAGGGATTGAAAAAGATGCACGATTCAATCCCTTCAGCTTTGCTAAGAAAAAAAAAGAAATGAACTATCGTTTTTCTACATTGAGGACCAGTTAAAGCAAAAAACCTCTGGATGGATAAATAAATCTGCCAACAGAATACCAATCTTAGGACGGCGTGGGAATTCACGTTCATGGCAAGCAACGGATAAAGATGAACTGTTGTAAACCGTAAGAACTTTATAAATAATGAACATTAAATTAAAACTTTCCATATTTAAATGATTGCAATATTATCCTATCTGACCAACTTAATTTATTAATAATGTTATTTGATGTATTTCTTTATATATATATATATTTAAAATCATTTCCATTTATTTATTTATTTTTTGTTCTTTAAGTTTTATCATGATTTTTGTTTTTCGTTAAATTAATTATATAAATGTTAAACTTAAGTCAGGCGTGAATGGCTGTATAGATTTGTAAAGTTATATTAGGGGAGGGTAATCTTAGGTTATTTGTTTTGTTGTTAAATTGGGTCAATGGATTGGATATATTGATGTAGTTAGTAGATGTAGTCGGAGATTCGCTACTGGCAGAATCGTTTATATTTACGCCACACTCACCTGTTTGCCTATGAAAGGAATTATAAGATGGAGAACGCAGTTCCTTTCTATGGAGTTTTTTTTTATTGTTCTTCTCGTTAGATAGATGTAATATTCCTATCTGATGAGAGTCAATGCCTTCTCTTAATCTTTTTGGTGCTGTCGTATTCCGTATTACATTGAATACATCGATATATCAGATGAATTGATGCCAGTTTGACTGCGAATCTTAGCCTAAGGTTAAATAGGGATAGGATATTTTATTTTCAAATGCAAATCTATGTAGTCTATTCATACTCGACCCTAAATAAAAATGCATTAAATTTAAGTTGTTTATAGACGCTTGCATGGATTGGTTATCGATTAAGTATGTTTTGGGTTTTCATATTTGATCAAAATATATAGACATTCGATAAATAATGATACCTTACGGTGAGTATCTAAAATGTATTTATTCGGATGTCTTTTAAGTTATTGGTGACAATGCAAATATCTTATGGTGAATACTATTGGGTTACGTATAAATTTCCCTCCGCAATTGTCAGTAATCAATAATTTTGTATTTTGATCGTTTATGTTTATTTTGAAATGTTTTTGACCGTGAAATCTATGTAACCGATCTATATTCAACATTATAAACAAGCTTTCATAAATTTATCTGCGCGAACTTAATTAAAATGTAAAATTAGAATATAATAGTAATTAAATGTAAATTAAAGTCAAAAATCAAAGTTAAAAATGTAGGTTAAATTTTGAAATGTAAAACTAATACTAAAATAATTTTAAATCTTATATATATGTGAAATAAATAAATGTTTGTGTGTTAATTACTGGCAGTGGCTTATTTTATTCTTTTTTATATATACTCTTAGAGTATATTATTAAATCTCTGCTATTCCACTGAGCTAGTGACATGGGCTAACGACCGGAATCAAAATAAAAAAAAAATTTTTTTTTTGACTTACGTATCTGCCTACTTTATAAATTTTTCTAAGTTCAAATGCCTAGATGGCGCCCGTAGTGCAGATACGTTAAGTGCTATTCTCCGGATCATTACAATATATATATATAATATTAGTAAAACATTCTAACTGTATAAAGCACATTGTAGTTAAAACCTATAAACAGACTGATGAGTTATTCCTTTTGTATATTTGTAGGTATTTTAAACTTCTAGGTCACCTGATGGAATAGATATTTTCCTAGAAATGCATGTGTAGTAAGAAAAGTTGACCTGGAAAAGTTTATCCTGAATCAGAGAATTTCACATCAAGTATAAAGAATCCAATAGCTGAAAATGATCGATACTGTATAAGTAATTCCATAATGTGTAATTGAAAAATAAAACTATTCTTAATATCAATAGTAGGGGATAACTGTGACCATTTCTTTAATTCATATTCAATGAAAAAAGTAAATATAAACATCTTTAAAAAATGATTATGATATGAAAATGAAATAAAATATGTATAAATTAATCATAAGTGCTTTATTTATTAAAATGCATATGATTCTCAAAGTGCCTCTATTAACTAAATATAAGTAAGTTAAGAGAAGTGCAACAGGATCATCTCTAATTACATATAAAATGCAAGAAAATGATTTATCTTATATATATATATATATATATATATTGTAATGTTTTTCCCATTTTATTAGATTCTGGTAAGCCATCTCTACTCACCTAAACTTAGTGAAAGTTAATCAAGCTATGAAATACAGAAAATGCAAATATTTCATTTATATTTCTATAAAACATAGCTATATTTCCTGATCACCTGGCCTACCAATTATTTCGACTTATGCTAACGGCGGAATCAGCTTTTTATTTATTTTTATAAGGGCACCAGGATTCATGAATCCGCTGAAATCCAATGGATCACACATCATAAATAAAAAAGCAAATGATTTTAAAAGAAAACTGGGTCATAGTTTACCATAAATAAGGTTATTTTTATTTTTAAGATATTATTCCCAGAGCTTAGTCAACAAATATTGGCAAAGGTAAATTATGCTCAAATCCTAATAAACTAACATTAATAAATTTGATAACTATTATTAATTACACACAATAAATAGCTGATATTAGAAATAAATATTTTTTTATTCTAACAAATTAAAATATTAAAAACACATTACTAATTATTGGAAAGATTACATGCATGCTAATCCAGATATTAAATCAACTAACTAAAACAATTTAATAATTAAAGTTCACTTAACAATTTAATAATTAAAGTTCACTTAAGTTTCTTACAGAAAGTTCTTTGGATGAGAATTCTGCAAATGTCTCTATTAGTAGTAATACTATAAGCTTATAGGAAGGATCGTTTGCAAACACTTAATTTAGTCACAATCGGGATATGAATAATCTTACCGATAAGTTTTGTAGTACATGTTTTGAAGAGCTCATTGAAGTTTTCCTCTATCAACATTCTTGTAGTTTCTTGGCCTGTTCTAATGGCTAGACTCAACATTTTGTTCTGAGTGACCTATACGATGAAAGGTATCTATAAACGCGTCGGTTTGACTCTGCATGACAATCCACTTCAGCATATGAGTAATGGTAGTCCTGCATAGAGTAGTCCAGGATAGGATATTTTTTCTATCCCAGACCTAATGAAAGTTGCTAGTTAAGGAAAAGACAAAGGCCCAGTTTTAAGTTTTTCTGACTTTCTATAGTGGCGATCCATTTTTAGACTTCTGCACACACTTTTATCTTTTTACTTTTATTAAAAATACATGTTGATAATCTTGTACATTCTTTATCAGTTCCAAAGTCATTTTTTTTATAAACATAATTCCGCCATCTTTAATCAGAGTTAGAAAGATTTTACTAATTAAAATCTGTATTGACTTTTATTCTTTCCAATTTTAACCTTTATTTTTAATCACATAAAAAAAAAAATAAATGAAAAATGTAACTTTTATTGTACGTTTAAAAAAAAAATTATACAAACTAAAAAAAAATTTTAATTGCATATTTTAATAATATAGCAAAACATTAATTAACCCAGAAATTTACAAAAGTATTTCATATTATAGAATTTAAAGATTATTTGAAAAACAATTTAGACAGTTTACACTATTGAATTAAGGAAAAATTAGCAAAAAGTATTTCATTTAAATATTATTTCAGAAACAATTTAGCGAGAAAGTTCAATGATATGGTTAGCTAACCTGTTTTGAAGAAACAATGACTGTTCTTGAAATTTACAGAGCTCTGCAATTTTAAATATTAAAACAGTTCTCATGTAGATGGGCTGGAGATATTCGAAACTGGAATGAAGGTGAATTCTTGGGCGGCTTATGGCATCTTTAATTTAGTTGGGAGACGATTTTTAAAATATTGTTTGTTTAGCTGGACTGAAATCGGAACGAAGGCAAATAAATTATTTTTACGGCTTATGGCATCTTCAAATTTAGTTGGTGTAAGCTTGGTTGTTCCTTTGGCATTTGATGGATTGAACTAGGCGTTCCATCACGGGAATTGCAGCAATTCTTGCCTGACTTTAGCCAGACATGTTGAGGTTGAACAATTTAAAACTTCTCATGTTACCTCTCTTCAAAAGTAAGATGGATTCTTCCCTCCCGCTTAAAATAAGGCCTATTTATATCCTTCTACTAAACTTTAACACCTTTCTGGAATTTCGTAAACCTCGGGACCAATTGACTTTTAATTAAAGCAAAATAATATAATTCAATTTCTACAACAACTGATAAAATCTCCGAGGTGTTATATTTAATTTCCTTAAAAAATGTATCAAAATATATAAACTATATAATTTGATTCATTTTCATTAATTAAATTCCTTTTCAGGTGTTATTACTTAGCAGAAGGAACGGTATTCTGATTTAATAAAAAAGTCTTTTGTTGCAAACAAAAATCAATCAGAAAACAGATTTTACTTTTTTACCCGGGTGTGTCACTAATTGATATCTTGTTTACAAAAATTCTCATTTTTTAATTGCGAACAGATAATTCTTATTTTATAAAACTAAATAACTTTTAACATATTTGTTTATTAAAAAAAAAACAAATTTAAAGAAAATACTTGTTTCAACTATATATGTAAAACATTAAATCAGAAAACCGTTAAATAAATTAAAGAAAACATTTACATTACTTTTATTTAAACTTAAATATATATGAATCATTTTGCCGTTATTCCAAGGTTTAAATTATCCATCCACATACGAATATTATAGCGAATATAATTTAGAATTGACCGAAAATTAATAAAACATTTTATAATAAATTATGAGCATTTCTCCGCTATAATTTTATCAAACCTGTCTAATTATAGCGTGTTTTTGTATGTAAATGGATGATGCCATTCAAGCGGCCATTGTAGCAAAGTTTTCCCGCTCGACTTGTCTATTTGTGTGTTATTACTAACAAGTTGTTTGTATTTGAAAAGTTTAAATAAAGTTTAAAATTTTCTATACATTCAATATTCACTCATAAATGATGGAAATAGTCCAACATATTACATCTTATAATATACCATCATTACAAACCTTCAGATAAATCCCAGTTTAATACTCTGAAAAATAGAATTGTCACCCCCTTGTCCATTTCTTTGCAGTGACTACCCATTTCTTTAATGTGTTCATGTATCGAACATATGAAGATAATAAAATATTTACAATATTATTTAATAAATCATATTGTTATTAATATAAGACTTTGTTTAACCAATTAAATAAGCTTCAAACTACTATCTCATTTCTGTAAATAAGTATATACTTTTCTTTTGTATAAAACTACCAAAACATCACATGATCACCATTTCCTACACTTACACAACCTGTTATTAATAGTAGCAAACTCTCCATACAGTGTCACCACCTAATGTGAGCCTTAGCAATTAATGGATGCAGTGCTCTAAGATGCAAAACTCCTCACTGATAAATGCCACAAGCTAGAAACTAGTCTGGGAATATTATATAAGTAGGCACTAGATAGGAATTTTATGCACAAACCTTCCTGCACCCATTGATTACTAAGGCTTGCAATGGGTGGCACCCATTGATTACTAAGACTTGCAATGGGTGGCACCACTATATGGAGAGATGAGGGGCAGTATACATGGTCTAGAAATACTATATTTCATGCAGTAGATTATGTATTAGTAGAGAAAGAGGAAATGAATAAGGTACAGAAAATTCAAGTGTTTGATAATGAAGAGAATGTAATGGTGATCATAATTTCTTTATAATAGAAATGGCTAGTAATGTAATGGAAAATAGTAATAAAAGTAGAAAGGATAGTGAAAAATATGGATGTAGAATGATAAGAATACGTTTGAAGAATATAAAATAAAAGTAGAAGAAATCATGGAAGAGTTTGTTGGGGATGAATATAAGTAGTAGTACTGGTGTTGTTAAGTAGAAAAAGTGGCAAATAAGGTTTTAGGTTAGAATGTTCAGAAGAATAAAAGTAATAGAAAAGTGAGAATTAGTAAGAGTTTAAAAGAGAGGAAAAAAGCAGGCAGAGAATATAAATGTGCTATTACAAACAAAGAAGGTGAAAAAGATATTAATATTAAATGGGAAAAGTATTTTAAAAAAATGAAGTTGGCTAAAATAGACAATGTGTAGAGAGAAAATTAAATTAAATAGATAATTGGAGAATATTAATAAAAATGTAAGAAATGGGAGTAAAAAAAATTGGAAATATATTAAAAGAAGGAATGTAGGGGAGAGGGAATGAGGAAAAAGGTGTATCTCTAGAGAAGGATTCAAGACAATTTTAAATAAGTATGGAATGGATATAGAAGATATGTTATATATGAATGACAGAGTGATAACAAACATAAAAGCACATAGTAATGAAAAATATTAGTTTTACAAAAAATGAATTGAATGAGGCAGGAAAGAAATAGAAAAGTAGAAAGGCAAGAGGTTTAAATGAATAGGCAGCCAAGATGGTGATGAATTTGGGAAATAGGCAAAATTAAATATATTATCATGTTCTAATAAGATGACACAGAAAACAAAATTTCCAGATAGCTGGAATAATATAAGAATAAGGCTATTGTTTAAAGAAAAGGGTACGGACCAAAGAAAGATAAACCATTATAGATCGATAGTGGTAACATCAGTGTTATATAAAGTTTTTGCATATATGGTGGCTGGAAGAGTGGCAAAATGGATGGAAGAAAATAATACAGTTGGATAAATGCAAAGAGATTTGAGAATGGATAAGTGTATAGAAGAAAGTTTGTTTGTAGTCACACAACTTATAGATATGAGTATGAATACAGGTAGACAGTTATATATGGTTTTTATAGCTATAGAGAAGGCATATGATAGAGTAAATAGAAATAGATTATGGGTAAGTTTAGAAAATTTGGTAATGGATAAAGCTTTAGTGAATCTTATTAAGAGATTATATGAAAATAATCATTATACATATCAATTAGAAAATATAAAATCAGTTAGAGTTAAAATGGGGTGGGATTAAGGCAAGGGTGCCCTAGGTCACCTATTTAGTTTTTGTTATATTCGAAAGAAATGGAGACAGCAATAGAAAGACTAGGAAGAGGGATAGAGTAACTTTAATTGATGGTAAAAGAGTGTATATATTATCAGGTCTTTTATTTGCTGATATCTTTTTGTGCAGTGAAAGTAGAGAAGATATGGAAGTCATGTTGAAGACATGTACAAGAGTGGGTAAAGAGATGGAGATTAAATTTAATAAAGAAAAATCAAAATTAATGGTGATAAATGCTGTGGGAAAAGAAGAAAAAGGAATTTTTATTGGGGGATATAAAGTTAAATATGGTCAATAGGTATAACTATTTGGGAATCATCTTAAGTAATCAGAAAAATTGCTTGGATGAATGGGAAAAAATTGATAAATGAAGCAAAGAAAAGAAAGGGACTGATAAAGACATTAACTGTGCTTTCCTATAATAAATCTGATGTAGCAAGAATTGTATAGAAGAGAGTGGCAGTAGCAGTATTAACTTATGGTAGCAATGTGTTATGTGTTAGTAAAGGAGTGTTAGAATACTTAGAAAAAGTATTAAAAAAATAGGAAGACATGCATTAGATGCAGATGTGTGAATGGCAAAGAAGGCAATTCAAAGAGAAATGGGATGATCAAGTTTTTATATGAGAGACACAAAAAGCAAAATGAAAAATGTTCAGTAGATTGCAATTTATGGATAGTAAGAGAATAAGCAAAATAGTATTTAATTGAATTATGAGTAAAGGACAGGCAGCAAGATGGGTGAGTAAGGTGGTATGGTATGCAGAAGATTTGGATAAAGTCTTTATATACTTGTACAAAAGGTGAGATTAGGAGAATAGTTAAGTGTTATAGTGGCAAAGAATGGTATAGAAGAATAGTGCATTAATAAAAAAATAGAGAGGTGTGAAACTACTATGGAGAGTAAAAAGAGTTTAAATATATATAGAAGTAAGCAGAATATTGGGTGTGTGTTAATTCATGATAATTGCCAGGAAAGTAGTTTACTATTTAAGACTCAAACAGGATCATTAGTAACAAGAGAATATACATATAAATGGAAAATTTGTGAAATTCAGTGGGTGATTCAGTCTACAAGTTATATAAGGAAAGCATGGAAAATATTAGACATCTTCTAATTGAATGTAAATGTTTACAAACAAGAAGCGTATAAATAATGAAGTTGTGGTAGAATAAATATAAACAAAGAGATTATACAGAAAGTGGTTTTTGGTTTTTATGCTGTTTGGAAAAAGATAAGGGGGATCTACATATAAATGCCATAGAGTGGGCAAAAATGATGCTGTGAAAATGATATGGAACAGGATAGAGAAAAATAAGAAAAAACTTAAGATGGAGAATAGGTAAAGTGGCTAACAGTTTTCTCTGGGCATAATGGTCGAGAGATTCGTGACTTCGATAAAGGGGGTGCCATAGCGCATCGCATCGCATACCGCAAATAATTTTTTTCTGCTAATATGATTTTATTACTGCAATGTTATTATGTATACCATTCATGTTTTAAGTTAGCATTTAAAGGCAAATCAGTTAAAACTAGACAATTTGCAATGACTTATATTTGACAGTTAACATGTTAACCTCCTCTGCAAATTAATAATAGAAAACCGATTTAACATATTAGAAAGATTTTCTCATTTTTTCTTTATGAAATAATTCTGAGATGTTCAACTGAAAATTTTTGTAATAATTGAATTTACAAAAGTCAGTTTTATTAATAAGTACTATTTTTTTTTTAAAAAAAACCTGCAATCTTCTTTTAATATATAGGGTATATGAGCACAGACTTTCACCTGACCCATCACTCTCCACTCTATCTCGTAACACTGACACACTTGAACACATATACGTCGAAAAGATAAATAATCACCAATATACGTATTTCATGCTAAACCAGCAATCATCAGTTGGTCCAGATTACCATCTCCACACATATATGCTATAAGTGCTCAGATATATATTAAGATAGCCAATCATCATACTTTAATGGACAAGCTTCAATCCACTCCACACTCCAACTCTTCAACCGTCCATCCAACTGAAAATCTGATGATGGGAATACTCAAAAGCAACCCAGAGGCCGAGATTCTTATCACTTTCAACTAGATTATGTTTAATCTAAATCTCTATGAACACTTTACTTATAGTTAAAATATAACGTTTTTATTCACTCTTTCATTGGCAACATTATTTGATGAATATGGTCATTTTAACTCTAGATAAAACAAAAAGAAAAAACAAAGATAGAATCAAAACTGCTGTGGGGGCCAGTAAAAGATAATGAGGTGACTGCATAAACATATCACTTTGTCACTAAGTTTAGTGTAATAGATAAATAATAACAGGATTGGTGTATGAGTGAGTGAATGGTAGAATGAATCAACAAATAGATAAGCAGAACTATATTAGTGTAAAAGCTCTATGAATCTAAGAAATTAAAAACAGTAAAATAAAAAAATGCAGAGAGAAGGAACAAAAATAACACAGTAGAGTAAGTGCAAAAAAATGGACAAATAGAGATTGAGGCAAAGAGCAAGGAAAACACAAACAATATACTACTTTATAGGTAAATAAAAGAATTTGAACTTAGGATTTTTCAGGCTACCTTCATCCTCCTTCTCAAACAGCCAACACACATGACCACCTTCATGTGAAAAAGATAAATGATCCCAATATATGCACTTTGAGCAGAACCAGCATTCACCAGTCGGGTCAGATCATAATTCCCCCATAAATATATACAATCAGTGCTCAACTGGTTCTGCACAACATATGCATATTGGGGATCATCTACCTTTTTTGCATGTATGTGATCATATGTGTAGGTTGTTTGAGATGGGATGGAGCATAAGTATAGACCGAAAAATCCTAAGTTCAAATCACTCTGTTTAACTATATAAAACACATTCAGAATACTGAATGAGTAGGCTAAATACTACTTTATGTTGAAAACATTACAAATTACTATATTCTAAATTAAGTAATATATATATCAATGCACCTTAAATTGGATGTGACTAAATGCAAAACGATAGCAGCTCCAATCATAGTGCACAAAATATTTTTTCTATGGCTGCCATACTAAATTAAAAAAATTGACCAATCACATTACAGGATGCATCCATTTCTGAGATAACTTCTTTCATCAGTTGTCTCGCAGCACTTCCAACCATCTTTGTAAATATATAACATTTTAGTGGCTGTTATATGTGCATCAACAAAAAAAAAAAAGGTAGCAGACAATAGAAGTCATTTCTAAAACACATCTATATAACAAAATGGCGTGTCTTCTTTTCAGTGCAGCATGGCAACTGGAATAAACAAATGTACCTCTTCAGATTTATTTATATTCTAATTGGGTTTCTGTGAGAAGACAAATTAACAATATAAAAATAAAACTGGATAGGAAACATGGCACCGTGAGATCATTTGATTGACCATGTAACGTCAAATAAGGAAATTTTTAATCAATAGATGAAAGAGTAATAAAAGAGTAAAAAATTCAAATTCAAAAATAGTAAGGAAGAATTATTTTTTAATAAAATAAATTTGAAAACAGAATAAAACAATAATAACACAAATATTTTGAAATTATTTTTTTTTAAAAATAGCTTTCAGGTATTTATTTAATAAACAACATATTGTAAAATAATATTTTAATTTTTTTTTTTTAAAATTCGATAAAAATATATCAGAAATAATTATATAATTATTCATTTTCCAAAAAGCAATTTAACATTTCATAGATTCTCTTAAATTTCTCGGTTGTATTTATAGATTATTGCAAAGGTTTTTTTTTTAGTATAAAAGACAATGGCATTTATCTGTGACCAGAAATAAATGGCAAAGAAATTTAAAAGTAATTACTTTTTACTCACCGTGAAATAATTTTAAAAGTGAAAATAAATTTGCATAACTAATTAAAAATGAAGCTTTAAAATAAATTAAGCTTAAAAGATAGTTATATATATTTATGCAATGATCGTTATTATTAACGTTGATGCTCTTCAATATAAGATATTGGACTAAATTTATATCTTTGACTGAGTTTGAATTTAGGCCGAGTGACCTTGAATTTTTTAATCAGGCTTATTAGGAAGTTGGTCCATATGCAACTCAGCTAATCATTTGATATTAATTAGTAAAGAAGTATATAGCTTTTCTTAATCAGAAGGTAAAACAAAAACTGATAACTTTACCCTCATCCCCCCGTCCCCACCCGAAAATTAGCAAGCCTGGGAGTGGCTATCTTATTTTTTATTGTTCCTCTACGAAAAGTTGCTGGAAAGCCCTGGTTTCTGATATGGGTTTTTTAAAAGTTGTTTTACCTTCTACCTTACTATAATAAATTAATTTAAAATAATCAAAACTGTAACAATGATAAATACACGTATTACTAATATGAGAATGTACTATTTTATCTTATTTATTAAATATATCCTACAAGAGATTATTTATATCAATGAATTAGTATGCGGTTGCCTTTAATACTCTACTTACAATTTGTAAGTTTCAACCTAACCGCAAGATAATCAACTTTTCAATAAAAATTGTGCCATGTTCGGTTGACACACACACACAAAAAAAAAAAATACTTGAAAAATGATAAAAATAACCAAACAAACTGCCTAAAACTCATAATATGTTTGTAATATTTTAATGCTCTGTTAAGTGTGAAACAATGATAACAGGACGAATTCAAAATCTAAAGTTCTTTGACCAAAGCTCAACCTATTACTCTACTGCTTGGATTTTATACATCTTCCCCAAAGTCTTTGATTATTTTTTTAATACTGTAATTATAAAAATATATAACTGAAAACTTTTATTGATGTTCTATTATAATATGAATATACAAATGTTTTGCTACTAATAAAGGACCTTGAATAAAGGGAAGTCATTTCTAAATATGAATCGGTGCTGATACCGACTTGATCATTTGAAAATAAATTTACATATTAACTACAAAAAATCAGCTATTAATTTACTTAGTCATATATTGTTACTGTATTTTAAATAAGTAAGCACCATATAAATATCTCATAATAATTATTTATTTACACCCTCTATAGAAACGTTTAGATACGTATGGACTTCCGTATAGCAGCATTTGATGAAAAAGCAATTAAATCTCTTGTGGGATGTTTCTGTCAATGAATCTGATATCATCAGCAGCAACATAAACTAGTTGAGGTTACATTAAACATAATAACTCAGTTTTTATGTAAATAAATACACAATATTCAATTTAATGTGGATTTTAGAGGTAATTTAACTAAGGCCTTTTTTATATAAAGTTTAATATTAGTTGACAAGACAGCCTACAATCGAATTCATTCTTAAATATAATTTAAAAATGAGTTCTGTTTTGTCAATTAATTACCATTATTAAAGAGGCTATATTTACATTACAATTAAAATTTATATTGAAACTTTAATATCAAACTGAATAATGTAAGTCTACATAAATAGAAACTGAATGTTTATGTTTTTCATGACTAAGTCAGGCATATTTTTCAGAAATATGTGTTTTGCAAGAGATTTGATTGATTGTTTAGCAAACATTACTGTATATAAGACTAAAAGTTTTTATAAATTTTTGTAGAGATTCTAAACAAATAATTGTAACAGATTGCAAAAATGTATATAGATTTGTATTGAAACAGAGATTGTAAAAGACCCAGAATGAGACCACATGTGAGATGGATGGATGAAATAAGAAAGTCTGCAGGGGTGATATGGAGAAGAGATGCTAGAGATCAGAAAAGATGGATTGAACTTGGAGAGACCTTCAACCTGCAGCAGATTGATAAGGGTTGATGATGATTGAAACTATAAAGGGCATACCGATAGTCTCATTATTATTTTAAAAATCATTACAATGATTTGCAGACATATTAGATCTGAAAAAGATTACATTCTGTTGAAGCATAGAGTAAAGAAGATAAGAAAACAAACTGTAAATGATAAATTTGGGAGAAAATTAACCATGTGCATTCACCTATTATTCTAATAATAATATCCCAGTGTAATTCAAATACCATCATTATTTTCAGTCATTATCAGTCCAATGGAAGAAGAAGGCCTCTCCAAATTTAATCCAGTTACTCCAATTTATAACCTCTTTTCTCCACATGAATCTAACGAAGTTTTTTATTTCAGTTCTCCATCTAATCTGTGATCTCTTTCTAGTCTTTTACAAACTTTAGGGATTTGGTTTAAAACTTGAACTGTCCATCTATTCTCTTCTAGAGATATATCTCACCCATCTTTAGTTCAGATTCTTAATTTTTTTTAATGATATCAGTGATACCTGTTTGTTCTCTCACCCAGGGATTTTATTTGCAATTTCTAATTTCTCTTAACATTAACAATGTTATTAATAATTATTAATGGTAGTGTTGAGTTACACATACTGTGGTCACCAGGTGATGCTGCAGAACCACCAAGAAGCCTGCAAGTATTAAATCAAATAATGTTTAATTAAATAATAGAATAATAATAAGTGATATACTAGTTGGCTATTTACAATTTAGCTTATTCAATGAATAATTGATAAGAATTATTATTAACAGAATATTAGGCCAAATATTGATAAGATCCAAATGATAATTCTCATGTAATTAGTTTAATGCTTATATTATTATTTAAGTCTTTTAAATAATAATGCAAAATTAAATAGACCCATAACTCTAATGATGCTCTAATAATAATTTCAATTATAAATGCAATTTATCCATTCTACTTTGAACACTTTTTAGCAAAAACTTTTTATTATATACATATGCATACACAATCTTACATTTCAACTACCCTTCAGTTTTCTTCAGGGCCCAAATATGCATACACAATCTTATATTTCATCTGCCCTGCAGTCTTCTTCAGGGCCCAAATATTAAACAGTAAGATTCACATTCAAATCTTAAGTTTCACCTTTTTCTATCATCTCTCACTCACCACTCTATCCTACCCAAATTTAAACTTTTTTGGTATCGAATTGTATGTGTAGCAATATTAAAAATGTATCAATATATGTAAAATTCACTGTAAACACACACACACGTTTCGATAACAAAATTTAAAGCAATAAATAAAAATAAATGATATAGTTTGTATTTCTCTTTTAGTTATATAAAATATATAATTTTAACAATTTATTTTAAATTATAAAGTTCATTATTTATTGCTGTGTTTGAATTTCATATTTAATAATAATTTTAGAAATCTGATTGTAAGTTAAGTAAAAGTAAAAATAATTATATATTCCTTTTTGTCTTTGAAATTTTAAAAGTAACGGTCAGTGAGAGATAATAAATTAATTAAAAAGAAAAATTACCTAAAATCTTTAATTACAAAATGTAAATGTAAAAATAAACTTGAATAGAAATGCAGCTTTCTATATAAATTAAATGTACAAGAATGCATAAATTCTTCTCGGGGCAAATGAGTGTATCCAAAAATAAAATATAACAAAAGTGAAAAGATAAGATCAAAGAAAGGAGGACATTTTGAATTTTCTCAGAACTTTTAGTTAAACTTTAGCTGTGCTCTCGATCAATTGAGAGTCTCCAAAAATTATAAAATAATTAACCTACCACAGTATGTTCAAGTAGAAAGTGCCCAGACTATTCTCCCTGGAGATGGTCGATCGTATGCCACTAACCTTCACATGTGCCCTCCATAATATCAACCAAGATCTGCTGACCAAACAATTAGAAATCTGCTGCTGCTGTTAAAATCAATGAATAATCTAAATGCTGGAAAGAACTGCTACTTCTGAAATCATGAACAATTTGCTACTGAATCTGAAAACTTCTCATAAAACAGGTACCTGTAGCCAAGCTCTAGAGTACTCTAATTAATAATCATGCTATAGCTCACTCTCTATATAACTTGTAAAACTCTAAATTGTAAAACTCTGAATTTAATGATTAACTTATTATATAAATTTCTTTAATAATCTAGCTTATCTACCTCTATCTTTTCTTGGGTACATATTCTAAATTTTACATTCTTATTATCTAATTATAGCATGCTTATAAGATTTCCGACCGGACCTCGCCAAATTTAAATATAAATTTTAATTAAGACAGTTGCCATCTTGTCCATCAACCTATTAATATATTTTATTATATACTTCTGTTGGCTGGTCAGCTTGGAAATCTTCCCTAATTTTCTAAATGCAAATCCATGATTGTTTGAAACAGTGGATGTGTGTCCTGCAAATCCTCATTAATATTTACTTCTATAAATTACTTAATATTTTCATATAAATTGACATGCATTCAATGCTTCATTGATTGTAATGCAGAGGTTTACTACTTAGCAAATGGCTGACATATTAGTTATTAATACTCACCCAGCTTACCTATTGTTTTATATTTTATTACGTTTTTAAGTAATAATTCCGTAAATCACATTTCTTTGAGAGTCAAAAACATTCTTTATTAAATGTTGATGATGTAGAGCCGAGTTATAAAATATATTTAAATCTTAACAGAATAATCTGTATATTATACATGTGTTACGTTTTGGAGATGCAATGACCTATTATAAGCCTTGGATACTTCAGATTCTATAGGATTGAAATTAATCCCAGTTGTCCTACCCAAGCAGATAAATAAATGTTCCCATAGGACTTGATGACTGTCATGCAGCCAGGAAGTAATCGTGGCATGAACCACTTGCCCCTGTTTATGCTTGTGTGACACCTTATCTCTTTGGGCCTATGGTTTCGCAGTCTCAATATACTGCCACCCTCATATTGCCTTTCTAGATGTACTACATGTTTCTTCTTATTAATTCTATTATTCAACATATAACTCCATCTCTGCATTAGTGACATAATTCACTCTCAAATAAATGTCTATCCATAGTAACTTATAAATATCTTATTTAATTAAATACATATGTGTCCGCTGTTACGATTATTAATTCTACTTTAGATTCTTGCATTGCAAAGATATAAATCCCAAAGGCATGCTCATGAAATACTTGCTCAAGAATTTAGGTAGCTATATTACATCAGCCACATAAATGTATATCTTTGTAAAATATAACAGTATCGGAAATACCACTACTGAAATTTTAAATATCACAAAATATTATTGGTTAAATGATTTCGTATAAAGTATTTTAAATAAATAAATGTATATCTTTGTAAAAGTATAACAGTATCAGAAATACCGCTACTGAGATTTTAATTATAATAAAATATTATTAATTAGATGATTTAGTATAAAATGTTTTAAATAAATAATTTCAAACTATACGTCTGCTGTTACGTCTTTATTTATTGGATACCCATTCAATATAATATTTCCTTGATTCTGTAAAATATAAATGTTTAATATTGGTGTTATTATTGGCTAACTCAAAAATAAATTCTGGAATTTCTTGCATCTTCCTGACCACCATGCCTAAAGAAGTATTTACGAATGTGGCATCAGATGCGTTGTTTCGTAGATTGTATTGTGGAACCGATAAACTATGTTCAAACTCAGTACTATGGGTGTCTTCACTACCTAGATGGTGCTGCAGTTCTGTGTGGTGGTTGAATTCTACACTATGTTAACAAATCACACGTTTCTGACCGTTACAATTTGCATACACAATCTTACATTTCAACTATCCTGCAGTCTTCTTCAGGGCCCTTTGGCCCTGAAAAAGACTGCAGAACAGTTGGAATGTAAAATTGTGTGTGAATATGGGTATAATAAAAAGTTCTGGGCCCTGAAGAAGACTGCAGGACAGTTGAAATGTAAGATTGTGTATGTATATGTGTATAATAAAAAGTTTTGGGCCCCAAAGAAGACTGCAGGACAGTTGAAATGTAAGATTGTGTATGCATATGTGTATAATAAAAAGTTTTTGCTAAAAAGTGTACAAAGTAGAGTGGATAAATTGCATTTATATAAGGTATTACAGCAAAATCAAGGAGGTAGTGAATTTGATAATATTTCTGAATAATTCCAATTTTTAACTAAAAGTATATATTTTTTTTTATTTATATTCATAAGCTAACTTAAATAACCAATATTCTTATATTCTGTTCTCAACATCTCAAAGTCTTGATTGTTTCTATGATTGATGTGTTTTCATATTTCTAAGCTGAATTACATTGGGATATTGTTATCAAAATGATGTATGTATGCATGATTGCTTGCCTCCTGTATTCATTAGTGAGCATTACATTATCATGGCATTCTAGAAATCAGATTAAATTATTTATGCATTAATAACTAAAATAAAGCTGGGGATAGTTTTTTATAGGATGTAAGATAGTTGTTGAGCTCCACTTGAAATATTTTCTCTGCAATAAAATTATCAGCCAAGCCAAACCTCAGTAGTAATAGATATATAATATTGCAGAAATAAACTATTAACATGTGTGTGTGTGTGCAATTATTAGAGAAATAACCTTCTAACATGTGTGTGTACAAATATTGGAGAAATAAATGACTAAGATGTGTGTGCTTATATGTATATATAGTATATACATAAAAAAGAAATTAAAAAGATAGAGATATAATAGATGGATATCATCATCATCATCAACCATTATCAATCCACTGCAAGATGAAGGTCTCTCCAAGTTTAATCCATTTTCTCCGATCTTTAGCTTCTCTTTTCCACAACACCCCTGCACATTTTCTTATTTCATCCATCCATCTCACATGTGGTCTCTTTCTGGGTCTTTTACAATCTCTTGGAATCCAGTTTAAAATTTAGATGGATATCATGAATACTTAATACAAGCTTACAGAAAACATGCAATATAATAAACACACTTGTTAAGATCATATTTGTTATAATCTTTAATTAAAATTGATGATGTAATGTGGTCTAAGATGCTGAAAAAATCATTATTGTGGTGCATGGGCGTGTAATTTTTTATATTTCATTTTGATAGAAACTGATTTCGTTCTGCCCAATCAATATGTTGACTTTTCCCACGTTTGCTAAACTTTTTCTTCATCGAAAAAGGTATCTACTTCTATGTTTTGATTTCTCTTCCCTAACAAAAATTCTATATTGATTTTTATGCATTTGTTAAAGATTTGTCACAATAATTTTATAACACATGATAAAAAATATAAAATATTATAAACCATAAAATCTGGCATATCATAAAAACAGTAAAAATGAGAAATAAAATAATTACCATAAAATAAAAAATAAAGAATTTAAATATTTTAAAAGTTAATTATATTACATTTACTCATAAATTATATATTTAGATATATTAATTTTAAAGTAAAATATTTTAAGCATATTTTACACTAAATAATGATTAAAATAAGCTATAAATATTAATTTATTATTAATACTTTTTTCCTCCTGAAAAAAGAAAACAACTCTGACATAGTCATTTATATATGTGTTTAGAGATCTTTCTTTTCTAACAAAATAAATATTAATTATTAATCTTTTGTTTCCAAATATTTATTTTATTAGTGACATTTATATTTACTGAAGCTGTAAACCTCAAGAATATGTGCAAGAAAATGCGAAGGTAGGGACCTCTACAGGTCTTAACCACAAGCTTACGCTTTGGAAGAAAAGAGGGGAACCTCTTTACTTCAACCTACTTTCTATATGAATAGGTGAAGCTGAAGCGGTTAGATCTGAGAGTGTGAAACTATTCAAGTCCACAATTCCTACTTTCTATATGAATAGGTGAAGCTGAAGTGGTTAGATCTGAGAGCATGAAACTATTCAATACTTCACCGATTAAGTCCACAATTCCTAGGTGTAATAGGAATTGTGGACTTAACCAGTGAAGTATTGAATAGTTTCTCGCTCTCAGATCTAACCGCTTCAGCTTCACCTATTCATATAGAAAGTAGGTTGAATTAAAGAGATTCCCTCTTTTCTTCCAAAGTGTAAGCTTGAGGTTAAGACCTGTAGAGGTCCCTATCTTTGCATTTTCACGTGCATATTCTTGAGGTTTACAGCCTTAGTAAATATTACTTACGTAATCAATGTGTGTTTAAATAAATTTATAATGACATTTATAAAAATGGGAAATGTGTACTTAAGTGAATTGGGTCAGTTTATTTACATACACTTATATATATATATATATATACACACATATTGCATGAAAAACATATACTGTTTGTACATATAATTAGATGATTAATTTCTTTTCCAAACCAATATTTAAAAATGCAATTAAAATTTTAGAAAAAACATAATTAATATATATTAAGGCTATAACCTTAAGACTATGTGTCTAAATGTGACAGTAGTGACCTCTACAAATGTTAACACAAGATATGACCAAATTTCTAATTATATAGCTAAATCTAAAGCATTTTGATTTGAGAGCATGAAGTTATTAACTACTTCATAACTTCACTAAGTCCTCAATTTCAATACAAACTAACATACGTGACATATTTCAATTTACAAGTCAGTATGAAGCTCTTATAAATAGAAATCTATTAAAATAATTTAAAGTTGTAATTAATAATTTATAAAGCACATACTCATTATATAAATAATATATATTAAGGCTATAACCTTAAGACTATGCATCAAAATGCAACAGTAGAGATCTCTTCAAATTTTAACACAAGATTAATGACTTTAAAAGTCAAGAGTGGCCACTCTTATCTTTGACCTAATTTCTAATTATATAGGTGAATCTAAAGCATTTTGATTTGAGAGCATGAACCTATTAACTACTTCACTGATTAAGTCCACAAATGTGACAGTAGGGATCTCTACAAATCTTAACACAAGATTAACAACTTTAAAAGACAAGAGTGACCACTCTTACCTTTGACCTAATTTCTAATTATATAGGTGAATCTAAAAACATAATTGTATTTTTTTATAATTAAAAATAGTTTTGCACCTAATAAAGAAATGGCATATGACTTTCTTGCTCTTGCTCAGGAGTTCATAAGAAGTTTGTGTGCCAGACCTGCAACCACCAGAATTGATTCTGGAATCTCTCAATCCCAAATTGGATTCTTTACCTACTGTGCCAAACTGCATAAAGTTTGCATCTAATGATGCTTTTTAATACAAAGTAAATTACACACACACACACCTATATATATATATATATGACAATAGATGGCGTTTTACCAAAAACACCGTCAAGCATAGTTTTTTGTTTACATAAACGTCACAGCAAGCATTCACTATCGCTAACTTTAATTTCCACCTTCAGATCATGATTTCAAGCTATTTGCTATTATCAGTGAAGGACAGGAATAAGAAAATAGATCTAAACACAAACTCTGAGCGTTTATGAAACAGTTTCTATTCAGCTTGCAAGCGTGAATCTTTTAGACACGTAATGTCTTCAAACTCAGCATAGCCAACCAGATAGCTACATGGGTCTGATCTCAGTTCAGCATCACCACATAGTAGAAGCCTCTTCAATATATATCATTGCAAGAAAGACCTCAAAGGTACATTTATGAAAAACAAAAAAAACATACCTTTGAGGTCTTTCTTGCAATGATATATTGTGCAGAGGCTTCTACTATGTGGTGATGCTGAACTGAGATCAGACCCATGTAGCTATCTGGTTTTCTATGCTGAGTTTGAAGACATTACATGTCTAAAAGATTCACACTTGCAAGCTGAATAGAAACTGTTTCATAAACGCTCAGAGTTTGTGTTTAGATCTATTTTCTTATTCCTGTCCTTCACTGATGATAGCAAATAGCTTGAAATCATGATCTGAAGGTGAAAATTAAAGTTAGAGATAGTGAATGCTTGCTCTGACGTTTATGTAAACAAAAAACTACGCTTGACGGTGTTTTTGTTAGAACGCCATCTATTGTCATAAATACAAGTGTTAGCAAGATTTAACTTGTGTTTTTTTTGTTTTTCATATATATATACTTCAACTCACTGTTCAATTTATTTTAATAATCTGTATAAAATTTGCAGTCCTTATTTAATATTTAAATAAATGTTTGTCTATACTAAACTTAATGTAATTAAAAGGGACTTGAACTCAGATTTCAAGCTCCCTACAGCTATCCACTTCATCTTCTCACCCTGAGCACATAGTGTGAAAAATATAAATGATCTCCCAATATCATTATCATCATTATCAACCATTATCAATCCATTGCAGGATAAAGATCTCTTCAAGTTCAGTCCATCTTCTCTGATCCCATTAGCCCTGCACACTTTCTTCTTTCATCCATCCATCTGACATGTGATCTCTTTCTGTGTCTTTTGCAATCTCTTGGACTCCAGTTTAAGATTTCAATTGTTCATCTGTTATCATCTCTTCTAGAAATGTGTCCAGCCCAATGTGTCCAGCCCAATTCATGTATATCTCCAATAAACATGTATATCTCCAATATAAAGGTGTATATTTAAAAGTGTATATACGTGTATATCTCCAATATACACATATAAAAATTGTTATAAAGATCAAGTCTTGCAGTGTCATTTTTGATATTTTATTAAAGTTACAGGAAATTATCTATGAGATGGGTATAAAATATACATGCTTTGTGTGCACAATTTTTTTAGACTTCTGCAAAGATGGCTAATTCTAAAATTCACTATGTTATGCTGATAAAATGCTAAAGCAAAATAAGTAACCTATGATACCTAGAAAAAAAAATACAATCTAATATCTTCAAAAGAACGACATGATGATATACAAAATATAATAATTGTAATCCCAATGTGACAAATAACTGTAGTTAATATTTCCATGAGTCTTAACCATCTTGAATGTGAGCTCATTAATTTTTAAATTTTTAATGAACAATCAAATCGGCTTTTAAAACAGTAATATATTTCATATATATATACTATAATATTTTAATGGATGTTTAGATGAAAATATTTAGTGTATGGAGTTGTCCATTTATAATTATTTGTTCAGAATTGTATTTTTATTGCAATAGCATGACAGTTTTATGAATAATATTTTTGTGACGTAGTTTTCACTACATCACTCTCATGCAAGGTAGGAGGGCTAGTTCCTATCCACTTGTAACACTTTGTGAAAATGGTGCAGTAAAAATTGCACTACAGAAATATTATTCATTAAGTGGATAATATCTAATCTAATGAATGACCAATAAAAATGTATTAATATATTTCCATTAAGTGGTTTGTGTCAAAGTTGTGAGAGTAATAAGTTCGACACATCAATTAAACTGCAGTAATTGGTTATATCGGTACTGTGGTATTAGAGCTGCGACATGAAGAATTATAATCGTTTAATCATTAAATTAATTAGGTTATTAAATCAAAAACATATTTTAAAATCTACATTTAAAAAAAAAACAATTTAACAAAAAAAATACGAAAAGCATTAATGTGAAGAATAGTTAAAATGCGTGTTTACATCAAATTGAGTGTGTGTTTACATGTGCACATTCTGCATAATCCATTTTAATACATTGTAAGCTTACACCTGCATTTATATATGTAATATATGCAGGATTAGAACTCAGACTTTCACACGACCTACAACTCTCAGTGCCATCTTAGGTATATATATATACTGAACAATGATAAAGATATGTATAAGAGATTATGATCTGGGCCAACTGATGAGTACTGGTTCAGCACAAAATATGCATCCTTGGAATCATATATCTTTTTTACATGTCTTGGTTATATGTTTATGATTACATCCCTCACACAGTATTGAAAGTGGATAGAACCCCCCCCCCCTATCTTGCGTGAGGATAGTGTAATGAAAATTACATTGTGCAAATATTATTTATTAATTGCATAATCTCCATTTTAATGAATGACTACTAAATAATATTAATGTACTTGACAGTTTTATTTTCTTATAAGGCTTGGCGCAATTAATCTTGATTGGCTAGTAAAAAGATTTCTAATTAAATAATTAACAAAGGAAAATTCCACACATTAAATGTTTCCATATATATATTACAACAGGTGTTTTATCAATAAAAATAAATTTCTTCGAATATTTTTTTACCTCATTACAAGGGAAAGATTCAAACATATTTTATATATTATTATAATTTTAAAAAATATACATTTAATAATCTGACAGAATTGAATCAATATAATTACTACTTGAAACTACTTTTTAACACCAAACGACATTTGTCATTTAGATTATACATCTATTGACATTAATAATTGTTTTTTTGAAACCCTTAATTGATGGAGAAAATAAAAGCAAATGATGTATTAACTATAAATTTAAATTTCTGACATGTTTAGAATTAATTATTCATTAAAGAAAATGAATAATAAAAGAAAAAAGAAACTATCATTTAACCCTTATAAGAATACACAAAAATGATTTTAAAAACACTGTTTATAGTGAACTTAATTATATTCCAAAATATCCCTGATATAATATTAAGTGTAAATACAGGAAAGCCACAAATATTTATTACACTTTGCTCTAAACTCCCTTTACATACATCATATATGACATCAAATAGTTCGTGGTTTATTGATAAACTTGGGTTACGATAGGGTATAATGTTTATTGAACTGCAAGTGTACAATACTTTTATAAATATATTAAATAACCTCAATATTACCACATATTGTTTTCAATTTATATAAATAAAAATACGATAAAAGACAAATGATCCCCAAGATGCATTTCGTGCTGAAGCAGCACTCATCAGTTGGTCCGGCTCACTATATCTCATATATATTTTTATTATATGAAAAATATTTATTTAAAAACCAGGCACTTTTCATGAACCTGGAGCTTAATTGTAAATATAGGGAATTCGAACTCAGGCTTTCAAGCACCCACCAACTATCCACACTATCTCATACAACTGATATACATGACCACATACATGTAGAAAAGTTAAATTATCACCAATATATGTATTTCATGCTAAAACCAGCATTCATCAGTTGGTCCAGATTATCATCTCACACACATGTATATAATCAGTGCTCAGTTTATATTAAGATAGCAAATCCTCACACTTTAACGAATAGGCTTCAATCTATTCCAACCTCCAACTTTTCAGCCATCAATATCATTGAAAATTTGATGGTGGAAAGTCCAAATCCCATGCAGATGCCAACATTATTGCTACATCCATGTTGACCTGAAATCACTCTGACCCCTCATGTATAGGACCTTATTAATTTGAACACATAGAAGAGGGATGGGCAGGATACAAGCTTCATATGTAAATATTTGAAAACCAGGCACTCTTCACGAACCTGGAGCTTAATTGTAAATATAGGGAATTCGAACTCAAACTTTATATTAAATAATTACATTTTCATATAATAAAGATATATATGAGAGCTGGTTCAGCATGACATGCATCTTGGAGATCATTTGTCTTTTATTGTATCTTTATTTACATAAATTTAAAACAATAGGTGATAATATTGAGGTTATTTAATATATTTATAAAAATATTACACCTGGGGGGAAAAAATGTAAATAACCCATGAGTTTGTGTGTTTAATTTTTAAAAATCAGATATATTAATCTTTAATTGAGTGTCAAAGTTTATATCTGTGCTAGAGATAATCTTTAGTTTAGTAAATGATTAATAATACTATATTTATCTAAAGTGGATGGTGTCAAAGATGTTGATTGAGTTAATTTGACGCTTGTAATTCAAAATATAATTACAATACTTTTCAATATGGTAATTAGAGGGGATTTGGGCCCAAATTTTTAAGCTCCCTATATTCATCCCATGACCACATACATGTGAAAAAGATAAATGATCTCCAATATACATATTTCATGCTGAACAAGTCCTCATTAGTTGGTCCAGATCATCATCTCCCACACATATATACAATCAGTTCTCAGTTTACATTAAGACAGCAAATTTACACACTTTATTTGACAGGTTTCAATCCTCTCCATTCTCCAACTCTTCAGTCATACATATCACCAAAAATCCAATGGTGGAAATGCTTAAAATCCTTGATGATGCCAATGTTATAGTTATACCCATGTTGATCTTAAATCAATCTGATTCCTCATATGTAAAACTTTAGTATGTCATTTTAAATACACAGGAGAGGTATAGGAAGAATATAGGCTGTACAGATTTTCAATTGGATGTACGGTTGAAGAGTTGGAGTATGGAGTAGATTGAAGCCTGTCCATTAAAGTATGAGGATTGGTTATCTTAATATATATCTGAGCACTTATGGCATATATGTGTAGAGATGGTAATCTGGACCAACTGATGATTGCTGGTTTAGCATGAAATACATATATTGATGATTATTTATCTTTTCAACATATATATGTTCAAGTGTATCAGTGTTATGAGATAGTGTGGAGAATGGTGGGATGTGTGAAAGTCTGTGCTCATATACCCTATATATTACATATATAGACACAGGTATATAATAAGCCTGTGTTTCAGTTATTACATAATAGACATGCCTTGTATATGTATTAAATGGATTATATCTTGTACATGAGGGGTCAGATTGATCTTAGGTCAACATGGGTGTAACAAGAATCTTGGCCTCAGGGTGGCCTTTGAGTACTTCATCATCAGATTTTCAATTGGATGGATGGTTGAAGAGTTAGAGTGTGGAGTAGATTGAAGCCTGTCCATTAAAGTATGAGGATTGGCTATCTTAATATATATCTGAGCACTTATGGCATGTATGTGTAGAGATGGTAATCTGGATCAACTGATGATTACTGGTTTAGCATGAAATACGTATATTGGTGATTATTTATCTTTTCAACATATATGTGTTCAAGTGCATCAGTTTTATGTGATAGTGTGGAGAGTGGTGGGGAGTGTGAAAGTCTGTGCTCATATACCCTGTTGTCTTTATATAATCTTAGGCAAGCTAGGAAAGGTGAAAACCATCTTTTTCTAGTCATCAGTAGGTGTCAAAACAGATGACGAAGTTGCATTAGATTATGGCATTATTATGTATTTATAATTTTTTATATATGTACATTTATTTTATTAATGATATACATTAAGAAATCAACAAAGATAATTAACAAATGTGCAATAATAAACTTATGAAAAAAGTGGCAGTATTAAACTAAAAATTCAATGCACATTCACACATATCGTAATGCTCAAACCTAAATGGATAAAATCACCACATGTATTCACTCAGCTTAAACTTTTTTTTTATTATATAATACTATTTTAATTTCATCCCATAGAAAAGCATTTCATTTGTTTTAAGCTTAGAGAAATTGCTATTATTATTAATTTTGCACGTTGATGATGTTTTAAACTAACTTTTCGTTTGTAATATTGAAATACAATTATAATGTATATACTTAACCTAAATGTAAATAAAGTGAATTTGAACCCAAACTTTCTACAGTCATCCACTCTATCTGATATAACTGATGCACATGACCACACAAGTGTGAAAAAAATAAATGATCTTCAATATATGTATGTGATGTTGAACCAGCACTCATCAGTTGGTTTGGATCATCATCTCTCACACATATATATAATCAGTGTTTGGTTTTATATCAAGAAAGCAAATCTACAAACTTTAATGGACAGACTTCAATCTTCTCCACTCCCCAATTCTTCATCCATCCATATTACTGAAAATCTGATGTTGGAATGCTCAAAACCATTGATGATGCTAATATTATAGTCATACCCATGTTGACCTTAAGTCAATCTGACTCCTCATATGTAAGAGCTTAATACCCATTTAAATACACAAAAGAGGGATGGGCAGAATACAGGCTGAGTATGTAACATTGAAATACAATTATAATGTATATACTTAACTTACATGTAATTAAAAGGAAATTGAACCCAGTCATCCAATCTGTCCAATATAACCAATACACATGACTACATATATGTGTGGGAAATGATAATCCAGACTAAATTGTCATTGTTAGTTCAGCACAAAATACGTATATTGGAGATCATTTAACTTTTTCACATGTATGTTGTCACGCGTATCGATTATATTAGATAGAGTGGATGATGTGGAAAGCTTGAAAGTCTGGATTCAAATCCCCTTTAATAACTTTTTACTAGATAATTTACTGCAGTTTTGTTTTAGAAGTATTTAAATAAATGTTTTCCAAGTGTTTGTGGGAAGAAAATCACTAACTGACAGATGATTTATAATGAAGAGATAAACAGGTGGCACAAAATCGATGAATTTCTAATTTTAAATTTTTATTTAATTTTTTTTTTTTCAAATGGTAGGTTTTTGAAACGTAAAGATGTTGAGAGGGTGGTACAGTTAAATATCTGCAAACTTTTATTGACAATAATTTCATTTACACTTTAACTAAAATAAAAATTAATATTAAATCAACTAGCGACGGTTTAATTTTATTAATTGTTTTCCTACATAGTTTTTTTCAATTGCGGTAAATTGACAAGATTCTGAAGTCCATGGATCATGAGCCGCTCTTTTATTTCTGGTAATCAAATTTTTTGTGAAGTCTTAGATCATAAACTATTTGATTTTTTTTTCTATTTAACACAATAAATAATGACAGGGGATTTGAACACAGACTTTCAAGCTCTCTTCAGCTAACCACTCTATCTCATACAAGCAATACACATGACCACACAGATGTGAAAAAGATAAATGATCTCCAATATATATATTTCGTGCTGAACCAGCACTCATCAGTTAGTCTGGATCATAATTTCCCATATATATATAATCAGTGCTCAGTTTATAATAATATAGCAAATTTTCATACTTTAATGGGCAGGCTTCAATCTCCTCTATCCTCCAACTCTTCAGCTATCCATACCATTGAAAATCTGATGATGGAATGCCCAAATCCCTTGTTGATGTCAATAAAACATTCACTGATTATGTGTGTGTAAGAGATGATGATCTGGAGCAAGTGATGAGTGCTGGTTCAGCATGAAATACATATATGAAGATTATTTATCTTTTTCACTTGCATGTGGTATGTGTATTGGTTGTATGAGATAGAGTGGATAGCTGAAAGAAGCTTGAAAGTCTGTGTTCAAATCCCCTATAATTACAACTAAACTCCAAGTATATAAAATACTCATATTCAAATAATTATAAAAGTGATTTTTTTTTTTGATTTAGTAATTAAAGTCTATTTGTGTGTATAAAGTTTTGCTAATATCTGCTGTTAAACTATTCAGATAGTATTTGACAAAATAAAATAAAAAACTCAAGACAGGTAAACAAAATTTCAATTAGCAAAAGACGTCAGTAGATTGTTTCTGAATGAATATCATCTGGGAAATTTATTTTAAATAAGCCATTTATTTTATATAGCGCTATGTTTTTATAAACTGTAATATTAATAAGCCAATAAGCTAATGCACATGTGCTTTGTAAATTTAACTATATAAATGAATACTCTCACTTTCCAAACATAAGATAAAGTCTTTGTGAAAAGATATGTTTAATTTAATAAAAATGACATATCGTAAATTCTACAAATTTCACAAGCGTCATTTATTCAGGCATAGTAAAAAGTAATTTAAAGTAATCTATTAACATCTTCACACTCTCATTTTCAAATACTTAAGATTTGGCCATACATAAACGTTTGTGTTGAAAAGATAGATGGATTCATCCTATCTTTTCTTAAAGACTTTATCTTGTGTTTGGAAAGTGAGAGTATTCATTTATATAATTAAATCTACAAAGTGCATGGCTTATTAATATTACAGATTATTTATTTTGCAAGTATTAAATATGGCGGCTTCTTCCAAATTTCTCATCAAAAGATTTATTTATTTAAATTAATGAAGTTAAGTCTCTGGCAAAGAATTAAAAACTGAATATTTGAAAAATTAGAATACACTTCAATTCTGTGAAAATTGTGAGCATACTTATATATAACAAACAATGTTAATATATAGCTGTACTTGATAAATAAACATTTATGTTTTTCACTATCTTTGATCATATGTTTCAGAAATGTGTGATGAGATGCTTAATTACTGTGTCATAAAGGAAGGCAATATCTGCTAGTCCACGAAGTCCTGGGACCCATAAACTTGAAAACTTATAGCAAGGCAAATAAAATGTATTCACATGACTTAATTAGCTTGCATTTATAATGTTATATAATGAGTGTGCTAATAGCTCTAAACAAGCTTTTTTCAATAAATGCCACAAGAGAAAGCATTTAAAATTTCTATTTAGAATTATCTCTATTCCTTAACCGGTTTCAAGCTATCGGCTCTCATCAGTGAATTTAATTATTTCTAAAAGTGTAAATATGAGGTTAAATTATAATAATTCTATTATGTTTTACTAATTTGAAACAAGCGAAATTGCTGTTTCAAAATGTATCCATATTAAGAGAGACTGGTTTAATTTGTGCTGATGGATGGCTGCAATATGAGTGCTGCTAAAGTGAAAGGTGCACCAATAAAACAAACACATTGAAAATATATAGAGGTCAAATACTGGAAATAGTTAATTAAAAATAAGTCAACCATCAGAATTTATAATCTACAGTGCAACTCTAATCAGGTGAGATAAAAATAATTATTTTATTTTTAGTTTAATACACACAATAAATGTGGGTGTAATATTTATGTAAACTAAAAACATATAAACAATGAAGTAAAAGTAGAAAGATTAGTTTATGTAATATTATTGGTTTTATTTATTCAAATAGCATTTGACTTGCAATTTATGGTAAAATATATTATGACATAAATATTAAAGATTGTTGATACTATAAAGTTTGATCATAATTACCAGATTGGGGGTAGCTGTTCAAATAAAAATTGCATTTTGTATTTAAGATTTTCTATTATATTTTAGTCACATAGATTTGTAAACAGTATTTATTTGCAATATTTAACACTAATTGCTTATAAGCTTTAAAGCAATATGCTTATTATATGTAAATTATATGTTGACAACCTTCTTTAAACAATCCAATAGAATATCAACACTATATTGTCAGGACAACACTATAATTAGGCAATAAATAGAAATCCACTTACTATCCTTGTTTAAAGTCATTAAATAGACTGTAAAAAAAAAATGACTGAAAGAGATTGAAATTAAATCTATCTTGAAGTTAAATACAATAAGTAAGGATAAAGTATTTGAAGATAAATAAATAAACAATCATTCATACAATTTTCCAAGCAAAATAATATAGATTATTTTAAATATAATAAATCAAAACAACCAACAACTAACTCATTTTTACATCTAAATTATATTACTGCAGCTCTCATACTTAAGCAAACTAATAAAATAGCAACAATCTGTTACTAAGGCAACACTACAATTAGTCAGTAAATGGAAATTCACTTACCACTCTTGTTTAAATTCTTTAAATAGATTGTAAATGAAAGCAATTACAGTATGTATATATTTGATCTATTTTTATATTATTTTGTTCTGGAATATACAGCACTATTAAGATCTTTGAGTTTCCAGTTTTTTCTATATATAAAAATATTAAATTATCATCAAGCATTGGTGGTCGAGAGGTGTAGTGACAGCTGCTTAACAAGCAGTGGTCCCGGGTTAGCGGGTTCGCTTCCCGGCTGATGCTATGACACATGAAAAAAAAAAATTAAATTATCTAAAAATTAAAAATGACTGGATAGAAGTTCAGCCTTTTCTGCTGATATCTGAATGTCATATGACCTCTTAAAAGAACAATAACATTTAATTACTTTTTATTATATAAGGGGAAATGCATGAATGCAAAGAAAATTTTGTCTAATATGATATTAATGCAATTTTTGAATAAAAACAATTTACAAATTGATGTCAAATTTTCTTTAACAAAGTTAAAATTAATTTACAATAATATTTTAACCCAGATAGTAAAAAAATGAAAATATGAACATTATTTATTTACTGTCAAAAAATTATTCAGTGTAACATTTGAATGTAGTATTCAATATTTGCTCTAGGTTTTATGGCAAATATATATATATATATATATATATATATATATAAAACCTATAGCAAATATATATATATATATATATATATATATATGCAGCAATTCAGTCTATTTACACCTATTAGAATCTTTAATAGAGAAAAGTATTTATTTTAGGACTACATGTTCACAAATAACTCCCTTTTAAAGATTCTAGTATGTATTTACATAAAGCGCAAATGAATTGTTTCAAAAATTTTTATTTTTAAGTAAGATACTTTGATAATAAAAACAGTATCTTTTTAAAATTTTTTATTTTTAAGTAAGATACTTTGATAATAAAAACAGTATCTTTTTAAAAACTATATATAGAGAGAAAGACTTTGGATCACTCAAAGAAATATGGAGAGATGTATATTAGGATTAACAAGAAGAGATCGAAAACACAATATATGGGTAAGAAAACAAACAGGTGTTACTGACCTCATTGAAAAAATAAAAAGCCTAAAGTGGAGTTGGGCTGGATATATTGATAGAAGAGATGATAATAGATGGTCAATTGAAATCTTAAACTGGATTCCAAGAGATTGTAAAAGATCCAAAAAGAGACAAATGTGAGATGGATGAAATAAGAAAGTGTGCAGGGGTGATGTGGAAAAAAGAAGCTAAAGATCAGAGAAGATGGATTGAATTTGGAGAGACCTTCATCCTGCAGTGGATTGATAATGGTTGTTGATGATGATGATACTATAGATGATTTGAAAGTTAGTTAGATGAATAGCCTATAATTTCTAATTAACATGGTGTTTCATAAGATATTTTAAATGTTTTAATCATAGTTTTATATACATAACAAAAAATTAAAAAATAAAATCTTCACTATAACCAGCTTATGGCATTTTACACCATCTTCAGTAGCAATAACGTAAAATGCTGTAAGCTGGTTACAACAAAGATTTTATTTTTAATTTTATGTAGGCATATTCAATTTTGTAATGATATTCTAGAATATTGTGATTATTACACTTAATTTGTTTGATATTATAACGATTGCTAGGCAATAATCACATGAGAAAAATTCCCTCAACAATGACTGAAGACCGTATAATAATAACGGTTTAAGATATTCTTACGCAATTGTAGCGCATCTGGCTACCAAACTCTAATGATCTGAATTCATATTCAAATCAAGTATATCTAAAAAAAAAAATTTCAACAGACATATATTTTTTTTCAAATAGCTAGATCATCGTCCACTAATGGTTTGAAAATAGGTATCTAGCTAATTGTATATAGAAAAGAAAACAAGATGGAAAATCACTTAAATACATAATACCTGAAATAACCAAACTAAATAATTATTTCCATCTTCACTAATATTTTATGAGGCTGTGGAAAAGACTCTCACTACAGCATGTTATTTAAAGGCTGTTTTATCCATAAGTGAAGTTTTCATAAGAAAATGACCTATACACAAAGAATTCCGAAATATATGTATATATGTAAAGAAAAAATAAATAAGAGAAAATTAAAAATACATAAATACGCGTGTATGTGTGGGTTTCATTAACCGATTGATATTTATCATTAGTGGGAGTTATTGGTACGTTTAACCTTTGATTTACTAGCATCTTTATTTAACTTAACGCTAACCTTACAAAAATTGCATTAAATGAAGATTTATTTAGTTTTTTCTTTAATATATATATACGATTATTTGATTGATAAAGTACGTTTTAGCGGTTATAAATATTTTATATCATATTTTAATATAATTCCTCTAAATGGCAAATCTAATTGTTATTTCTATTTTTATACCTTACGAGATCTCAGATTACGAGGGGAGAAATAAATGCTTTACTATAAACGGAATAAACCAATTACTGGGAAAAATATTGCGCTTATTAAAATACTCTTTTTTATTTAAAAAATATATACCTACATTCCAACAAAATTGTTACAAAAATATGAAAACATTAAATAGGTTGGCTTTTTTTTTTTTTTAGCATAAAATAATTGATAAAGTGTTTAGAACTAATTCTTGATTTCTGTTTATTTTCAGTGACGGTTTTTAATCTTTAATATGTGAAATATATAAAGTATGTTTGTGATTCGGAGTTCAAACGGAAAGAACTTCTTGACTAGCTAAGAAACTTGCAGAAAAGCTTGGGATGTTTTTAATTGGCTAGTCTGCGCATACCCTGGATATCCATTCAATATTGATCAGTAAAGGGATATCTCAATATTATATTTGCATGTAAATATTCTAAGGTAATTTGGATCTTTGGATTGGTCAGATGATTAAATCTTTAACATTAGGGAGCCGAGTAAGATATAACCATAGACGCCAAGCCTGCAGTTTGTCCTGTCTTAAAGTAGATACTTATAACAGACTTTTACAAGAGTTGCAGTTCTGCTAATTTGAGTAGTAGTTTTATCAATGAAACATTATCCAACTTTTCCAGTCTGCATTCAACATTTGCTTTTAGAGGCAGTAATTCATTCTATTTACTGCACTCCAGAGTCACCTATTGTAAGTTAAAATAATCAATAGATGCAAAACAGATAGAGTTATGGGATATTTTGTTGATATAATATTACAAATTATCTAATTGACTCTATCATGTGATTTCAACTTCCTCAAGCAGCATAATTTTGTATTTACACCTCTACGCCATCTACTGTAGCCTATGGTAACTAATAGATGTCAGATGGTAGGACCTAACAAATCCTGTCCCATGCTGTTTTAGCCATTATCCCCAAGCTAACCTCAAGTTTATGGCTTTCATTGGAGAAGAACTTTGAATTTTGGAAGTGGGCATTTATATTATGATTTAATGCAAAACACAGGATAAAGTTGCCAATAGTCAATAAAAAAAAATTAAGGATAATATAATGTACAGATATCGAATTAGTTTCAGATTCTTATAACTATACAAACAACAATTTAGAGTGAAAACCAAATATGTTTTCCATTACGATCAGATAGTTTGATAATCATAGAGAGAAATAAATTGTAGTTGTCAGAATGAAGGTGCATTAGATCTAAAGGGTCTAAATTCATTGTTGATGACAGCCTTAAGCTTAAAACTAGCTTGGAAATATTGGAACTGGATAGTGATTAGATAAGCCCTATCTTTTGGCATCTATTAGTTAATAAAGCTTACAGCAGGTGGCATAAAGGTCTGAAAAAAATACTTAAATGTTTAGCTTAAACAGTACGTAATAAAGCATGATCTATTCATTATTCTAATGTCATCTGTAGTAAGTGCAAATCTTTTTAACTGTTTTGCGTACTGACCTAGGAAGCAAATTTAGTATATTTAAATTTCTGTGTTCAGCTTGAACAGTACAATGAAGTAAAAGGTAGTTGCTGCATGCTTAAATGTACCATTTCCAGCTTTGAATTCCAAATCTCAATAATAAAGGTAAAAGCGGGAGATGGCGTTTAAATGCCTCAACATCTGGTTATCATTGGCAGCTTAAGCTTACTATAGATGCCACTATGATAAAGAGTTGCTCTTGCTTCATTGATGTATGTCAATAGACAAAAGATAAACAATTAACTTAAAACTAAAATATATAGATATTGCTTATATGAAACATGGGGTAATTGTACAAGCATAATAGTTTGGGTTCAATACCTTGAGGTATTTTGAATTTTAAGCTATTGATTTAATAGTAGTAAAGATTTAAATATGGTTGAAGGGCATGTATTTGCAATTTTCAATACTTCTCACTCACAAAGGCAAACACCAAAAACTAGTCTCCATGTGTGGATGGAGCACTATCATTCACTGCTTACTGATGATCCACGATTGCAATAGAGCTCTGAAGCATTATTAATAGAATACTGTTCCTAAAACCATTTATTATTAGGTAGAGCATACTCTTTATAATACTTAAGAATATACTCTCTATCAAATAATTATATATTTACTTTAATTATGATCTTGAATAATTATTGACATGTATGGTTTAGTGCAAAGGAAAAGTCACCGATGTTGGAGATCAAGATCTTTGGATTAAACCCAGATCTGTCACTTCTGATCTTTGAACTTCTTGTGAACTCCTGAATAATAAACTATTCAATCACTTATCTTTCTGGGTTCACAGCATGCTTTGCTACAGTGGTAGAGTGGCATATATTGGAGCTCATGATCCGTGGATTGCAGCCCAAATTAGTCACTTCCGATGACTGAACTCTTATGAACTTCTGAGCAAAAAACAACTGGCTTTTTTTATCATTAGCATTTAACTAGAATAGTTGTTTTTAGAAAATAGTTTTTAATAATCAATTCACAACTGAGTAAAATGTTTAAAAAATGATTTGACTGAATAGAACTGTTTACTCTATCATATTCAAGTTTGGTTGCTATTTTACCTTCTATATAATTAATCATATCCAATAAATTAAACTGAATAGAACTGTTTACTCTATCATATTCATGTTTGGATGCCATTTTACCTTCTATATAATTAGTCATATCCAACAAATTAGATACAATATTATTATCTAGCATAATGTAATTAGCAATAGCATCAGAAGCAATTATATTCATCTATACCAGGGTCTCCCTCTATTTTAAGCTAGAATAATCATTGCATACTAGATTAAAATGATTATTAAACTCATATCTAGTGCTACTGTATTCATATCCAAAAAATAGTTTGTGATTTATGGCCTTCATCAGTAAGAAGGTGAGACTTCCATATGATGCACATGAATATTTTAGCACCTAATGAACTCTGCATCTGTCAGTCACTTTCTATTATTTTTTAACTATCAAGCTACAAGTCTGAAATTTAAAAAAATTTAATTTCTTGAATCAATCTAGGATCGACTGTGTCATTATTTTACTACAGATGGCAGCACTAGAGGAGAATGAACAAGACAGCTCCTGAAAAACATGTATAAGTAGTGATAGCATGATGTGTTTAAGTATTATCATAGCATTTAAATGAACTTATTTGTTTTACCAATGTTAGTTAATATTAAATAAAAGAAGAATTTACATGTGTGTACTTATATGTATCTGTGGTTATAAATGGCCTTTAATGATATTTTTTTTAAAAAAAATGTTAAAGCTTACTTATATATATAAATTAATATTTTTCAATACAATATTTAAAAATATCTGCTACTTATAAACATTACAAATACATAAAATCTGGGTTTGAATCCATGACAAAATAAACTTGTAAGTGGTGGGCAATTACCAATAGCAAACTATCAACAATGATGATCAAAGATTAACACTTGGTTTTAGAATCCTGTGTTTTGTTATTCCAATGTATATATGCAAGTAATCTCTAGTTATTATCAGACTTAATGATCAACTTGATTAGTTTTAATAAATATATCTTTAAAAAATTTGATAAAGTCCAAGCTCCAGAAATGAAAAGCTGTAGTTGTATTCATAAGGTCTTGAACTCCAGAGTTTGCCATTCAACTATTGCACTATGGGGGGGAATACTTGTTTATACTTATGGTTGTGAATAATGGACTCTGAAATTTAAAATGAAACAAAAATTATAACTAATAAGAGATAGGTTGAAAAATAAAAATAAATGTAATCGAATGATTAGTAGCTTGGAAGATTATGTGAGTAATCATCATCATCATTTTCAATGATTATTGATTTACTGCAGGATGGGGGCCTTTCCAAGTGTAATCCAGATCCTCTTGTCTTTAGCTTCTTCTCCAACACATCAGCAAACTTTCTTATTTCATTTATCCTTCTCACATATGGTCACTTTCTAGGTCTTTAATAATCTCTTGGGATCCAATTTAAAACTTTAACCATCCATCTATTATCATATCTTTTAATGATATATCCAGCCCAGCTCAATTTCAATCTTTTAATTCTTTCAATGATATTAATGGCATCTGTTTTCTCACCTAGGAATATTATTTTTGATGTCCTAACTTATGTCATATGACTAATAAAGTAGTAAAAGTGACAAATGGAGCTGTGATCAGGAAAATTTTTAACTCTCAAATTAGGTTCTTATTCTACTACTGTACTAAACATTATAAGATCCATCAATAAACGAATGCATTCAATCCAAGACCAATACAAGGACAGATGATATTATAAAAGCTTAAATAAAGTTGGTCTAGAACTACAGAAATTAAGATGTTAACCACTAACTAGAACAGTTGGATAATATGTGGTCGAGAAGTCAGCAACAGCTGCTTCACAAGCAGTTATCTCAGGTTAGTGGGTTTGCTTCCCGACTGATGCTACGGCATATGAGAAAAAAGATAAAAAGCAATCTCAAAAAAGTGTAATTTAAGGTAGAATGATGAAAGAAGGTAGTTTGCTTAGCCATTGTGAAAAAGACATGTTGGTGATCATGTTGCAAAATTTGTTAATGATTTATGGAGATGATGAACAGTTTTAAGATGGCATAAAGTGAGGAAACAGAAATAGCTTTAAATAGTTGATAGAAAGTAAAATAATAGTTGATATTCCATACTTACTTCTTCATATCACTTTAATTTACAAACATCAAATCTTCTGTGATCATAACTTCTTTTTTTCCCATGTGTCAAAGTGTTGACCTGGAAGCGAACCCGGTCCAGCTGCTTGGAAGGCAGCTATGTTAACCGCAAGGCCATCAATGCTTGACAGCAATCATAACTTGACACTGGCCACTTCACATGAATACATTAATGATCACTTATTAAACTTCTTATGAAGTTGTGAATAATGAACTATTTAATTACTCATCTTTCTGAGTTCCCAGCATGCTTTAGTTCAGACAAACATTACGTAATACATGTTTTTAATTAACTATAGTCACTCCACTGCACAATCGTGAAACATCTGAATGATGACATCTGAAAAAATACCAAACGACCCTGACAATGTATTTTCTCATACAATAGTCTAACATTGATAAGAAACTATTCACATATGAGCTAGAATTGATACGCACTCTCTCCTATCAATAATTGTTTTAAAACCATAGGTGGTTCTAGCGCATGTGTAAAGAATAGTTCTTTCCACAATATTACAAAAATATAAGTCGCTATATTACATATTATTACATCTATGTAATGGTTTAAGTAATACTATTAACAGTGAGATTTTATGTTTGCAGCACAAATAGATCAAATGGCATTGGATGAAAATTTAAATTTCCAGGAATAATATGCAATCATTTTGTTGTGTGCATGTGTGTGCGTGTGTGCGCGCACGTGTGTTGTAAAATAAATTCTTTATAAATGAATAAAAAAAGAACAAAGTGAAAAACACTTTTGCAATCAACAGCATAAAACCAGTAGCGTAAAGAAACCAGGTGTTCAAAGAAGAGAATTTAATATCTTTTAGAGAAAATTGATTCCTGATCTGTTGTTAGGATTGTCAAACAAGCAATAACAATTATAAATTGAAACTTATGCTTATGACATATATCGAAGATCATTTTAAACAGAATTAAATAACTAATAAAAAAATTATATTCTTTAAAAATAAAAAGATTAAAATCGTGTTTCTGGGAGGGGGCGGGTGTTTGTTTGTATAATGCTATAAACACTTAAGGTTGTAAATAAATAGTGTCTGAAGAAAAAATATCACTTAAAATCCTAAATTAATATCATTAATTTTCTATTCTAGACAACTATTCAAAGTTTAAATAAGATACATAAATACAAAGGCAAGTTTTTGGAGATTTACCCACCCCCTCTTCACTTATAGCATTATCTTTCTCAATTCAATAGTAATCAGACTTATTTTAATCTTTCTCTGTATACAAGCAGTCTATCGGTGATCTGAAATCCTGGATTTCCATTCCATTTTGAATTGAGACAAGTTTGAGAAATGTGCAAATTCATTCCAATACAAATGTATCATTATATCAGTAAACATACCATATTACTTCGAATATAAGACGCCCCCGAATTTAAGATGCAGTAGGATTTTAAGCTCGGAAATTGGAGAAAATTTTTTTTAATGATTTCATTGAAAAATAAAAAACATTTTTATTTAAATAGGAACTAATATAAATACAATAAGCTCACCTAATTTATTGCAAATTTGCTTCAGACATACTTTCCCTTCTACATCTTCCCTTTCAGAACTTAAATTCTCATCTTCACTATTCCTACAGGATACATTATCTTCAGACTATTTAAATCATTAGCAATACAACATTTTGAGAAAGATTTTTTTCTTTAGGTATATCTTTCCAAGATTGCAAAACCTATTCAAAATTATATGTACAGGCAGTCCCCTAATTACAAATTTAATTGGTTCCTGATGTGTGTTTGGAAGTTGAAATAGTTTGAAAATAGAGTCTGTAAGAAAAAACATCAAAAAGAATTTTCAAAATACAGTATTTATTTTTTATGATTAGTATCTGGTGTTTTGTTTACAAATTAACAAGAGTTAATTGAATTGTATTCTTTTTCTTCTCTTGATAAAGAATTCTGTAACATTCTGTGTTTTTTTTTCTATTGCCCTTCATACACGAGATATACACTCTCCATTGAGATCACATTCTTCCATAATAGTCAAAAATTTGTCAAGATGCATGAAGGTTTCATTCATATTCTTAATGGTCAAACTTTTAACAATAAGTTCGTTATCAGCTTCTTTTTCATTTTGTATTTCATTCATCTTTTGTAGTTTAATCAAGTCTTCATTTGACAGAGATTCTGAGTAAGATTGCATTAACTCATCAATATCTTCACCAGTGATATCTAAATTTAATTCATTCATTATATTGACTATTTCATTTGTTATATCTTCAGAAGCTTCTTCAATGTCCATAGAAGTACTCATCATTTGTGGATATATTTTTTTCCTACAACCTTTCGTTGTTGACTCCCTTATTTCAGCCCATGCATTCCCAATAATATTTATTGCATTCCATATATTATAACTTTTCTAAAAATCTCTTAGCATAGGTCCACATTTCTTGTCAATGGCTTTGATTGCTTGAGTCATTAATCTTCTCAGATAATATTGCTTAAAAATAGCTATCACACTTTGGTCCATAGATTGTATTCCACTTGTAGTATTGGGAAGGATAAACACAACATTAACTTCTGGATATAAATTTTGCAATGATTTTGGATGTCCAGGAGAATTGTCCAAGGGCAATAGTGTTTTAAATAGGAAATTATTCACTACAATATTGCCTAACAGAAGGCATAGAATGATGTGAGAACCAATCTTGAAAAAGCTGTGCAGTAGCCCACGCTTTACTATTTGATTTCCAAATGACTAAAAGCATTATTTTATCTTTTTCTTTGGAATGCTCTAGGATTTTCTGCCTGATAAATTAGCATTGGCTAAAATTTAAAATCACCAGCTAAATTACCTCCAAAAAGCAATGTTAACCCGTTTTTACAAGGTTCATGCCCAGGTGCAACTGATTCTTCCTTTGCTAAATATGTATGTGCAGGCATCCTTTTCCAAAATAATCCTATCTTATCTACATTGAAGACTAGGCATAGAAAATAGGCTCCATCTTTAATTATATTAAAGAAAGTGGAAATAAATTCACTGGAAGCTTTCTTATCTGCACGGGCAACTTCCCCAGTGCATTTCATATTACGTAAAGAATATCTCATTTTAAATTTCTGAAACCAGCCATTGCTTGCTACAAAATCATCAGCAGGGTTTTCTTTTTAATTCTTTCTTTGAATCTTCATGCAAACTACGAGCCTTTGCTTGAATAACTGATAAAACTCACTGGGATGCCTTTTTAATGTTGATCTTCAATCCATAAAACCAAAGATTTCTGCATTTCATCCATTACTCTGTCATGTCTTTTTGAAACAAACTTTGAAGAAATATTTCTACAATTTTTAACATATTCTTTAATTTTATTCTTGTTTTTCACAATTGTTCACCATTTTCAAAATGTCTAATTATATCCATTTTTGACTCGACCATTTGGGTTTATGAGACCATGATTTCTTTTTAGTTGTATCAACGCTGCTGATTTTTCATTTCTCACTCATGTTTTTAATTAATAAGAATGAAAAAAAAATCACCAAAACAGAAATATATACAGTGTATATGTAACGTAATCGTGAAGAAATTACTTTTAAAAATAAGCACTAATCAAGACAATCTGTGATAATACTAAAAATAAAAGTAATCAATGTCAGGGAGGTAGGAAGATTTATTGTATTTTATATAGGTTTTATTGTTCTCTAAAATAAACTTTTAATTATTTTCTAATTTCCAAAGTTTATCTTTCTTTAGAAAAAATTCAATTATGAATGTATGTAAATAGTTTTTTGTGATGTGCATAGATAAAAATCTAAAGTCCAAAAGTGGTTACATAATGGCGAAATGTTTGTAACTCAAATGTTCATAACAAGGGGACTTTCTGTATATAGTTTCTATTACAAAGTCTTTTTTTAGTATAAATACCATAAGGTTGTTTTTTTTTTCAAAGAAAGAAAAAAATTTATTAATGTAGTATTAACATTTTATGTTACTGTAAATCTTTTTATTTTGATTAAAAACCTTTTCTAAAATGCAAGTTGATAATTTATCAGATTATTAAAATAAATGAAAGTTTTTAAAAATATTTTTTTCTTTATAATTGGCAAAAATAATCTATAGAACTCAGCATAAAATATATATTTTGTCATCCAATTCTCAATTTGTTTTAGTGTAAAAGTAAATTTTTCTATTAAAATCTGAATCATTCTTTTAAAATGATTAATATTTTCATAAATATTTTTTGAAAAAATTATAAATGTGTAAAAAAAAATTAAAACATATGTTTTTACTTTGAAAATCGAAATGAAAATATCAGAGCTGTCAAAATTGTTGACAGGTACTCTTTTGCATAGAGAACAAAAAACAACCAATCAGAGTGAAGGCAGGTTTTTACCTCATTATATTGATTTATTAATTGTAAAAAAATTATAAAGGTTATTCAGTACAGTTTTCATGATAAAATAATGGTAAAATTAACAAAATAACATTAAAAATAGTGCTTTGAGAGAAAGAGAGTTAAAGCTATTTACAAAATTAATCCAAAAAATGGTAACATAAAATGTTAAATCTTTTTCTTGTTAAAAAAATTTAACATGATATATCAATAATTGTGGTTATAATAATATGTGCATGTATGGTGTAAAACAAAGATACACAGAAATAAGATGTTAAAAATATTAGGTCTAAATTTAATATGCATCCCTCTTTTATGAATTCAAAATTTGGGGGGAAAGCATCTTATATTCAAAGTAATATGGTAATATATTATCATAATCAAATTGTAAATTATTCTTTAAAAGATTACTTTAATAAAAAAATAAATAAATTTATATTTATTAATTATATTTGCTTCATTACAAAGAAATTTTGCAGTGTTAAGTGGCAGAAATTTGAACTGTATTGCAAATAAAATTAGCAGCATTTTTGTTTCAATAATTTGATTTATTACTTTTATAAAATAAAAATAATAATTAAATAAAAAAATACTTTAAACCTGTTTTCTTGAATTTTTGCATTACTAAGTAGTAAAAAAAATTATAATAAAAGTTGAATAATCATTGTATATTTAGTTTACAAATAAATAAAGTCAAATATCATGACCTAATTTAAACAAGCTTGCATTACAAATGTTTTATAAAGAGTTCATAAATAAGCTCTTAATAAGCTTTACAGAATATCCTCAACTCCAGAAGCCAGTAGCAGAAACCAGTCTGGGATTGAGGATATTCTGCAAAACTTATTAAAAGCTTATTTGTGAGCTCTTTATAAAACATATCTATTTAGTTTGAAAATACACTTTTAGCATTAGAGTTATAATGAGGACAGACCAGACAGTCTTTCTATTCCCTCTACTCTGCTCAGGTATTTATTGCTAATATTATAAATGATCAACCTAAAGTAAATATTTATGTAATTATTTTAGGGATTTCAATCACACACATGTTAGAATTTCTTTAAGATTATAAATGTTTTACAGCTTGTTTTAATTTTTTAGTCAGATATTTTTTAATCACTCTAAAAAATAGAGGGGTTGAAGGGAGGTCACCCCATCAATTTTTTTTGTCACTGTAGTTTTTTTTCCTACCATGTGGAAAAGCAGGAAATCAGCTTATGTACATTGAGATAACAAAATGTATTTGAATTTTCAATAATCAACTTAAAGTTTTAATAAAATATATACTTTAATATTTCTTAATTATAATATTAAGTTTAATATTTGATAAACTAATAAGTGCTTGTACTCTTTTTTAATATCCTAATTTTAATGTTGATTTAGTAATTTTTTATTTGTTTTAATTTTTTAATCATATATAATATGGTTTCATATTTATATTTATTAATTTCAAGATCCTAATAATTATATTATGTTTTTGATCCAATATTTGCTACACTATTTTCATTGTCATTTCCTAATTACTAATATATTTGATATTTTGATTTCTACAAATATTTGATTTTTTTTGTTTGTTTATGTGATTTTGCTAATATTTTTGTGGTTATTTACTAATAACAGTTGAAAATATTGTTTTTCATATTTAAAAATTGGGAATCTGTTTTAATCTGTTTTTTTTTTAAAGAAAATGGATTTGGCAATGCTTGACTAATACCAAGTCTGACAGTTTAAAAAGCTTAAACATTGTGCAAACTTGCTGCCATTTCAGAATGTCACCAACCACAGAAGCCATTTTAGATCTGCTTAAAATGATAGTACATAGCTGAGACTATTACACATATTCCAACAATATAGTAAATAGAACACTAATATTAGTGTGATTAACAAATATATTAAATTTATTAAGCGCTAGCAGATGATATAATAATAATGTGAAAAGCTAAAACCTTTGACAGAAGTGCCTTAAAATGCTTATGTGACAGCCAATCATATGTAATAATGACTGCACATGGAACTCTCAATTTAAGAACACAAGCCAGAACTATGAGAAAAAGATGGGACCCACCTTCTTCTCTACTCAAATTTATATATCAATAAGCCAGACTCAAACATTCCAAATAAAGAGCGTGAAGCTTAAAACACCTTCACCTTTAGCCTTTCACATTATTATTGTGATTAACAAAATAAACAATTAATACTTATGAATAGTGTTTATTGTTTTAGCTCACTCAAGTACATTCTTGGTGATATTATTTTATTTAAATTGAAAGTAGTTTTAAGTAGTGCGCAACATGAAAAGTGCATTCAAACTTGAAATGGCTACAATAATAAGCACTGAGAATAAGAATTATTTATCTACTTTGTTATTGCTAATGCAACACTGCATAATTTGGAGCAGCAGTAGTTGATAAGTATCACTGTTATATCACTCCATGGAAATGATACTGATTTCGGTGAGGCCATGTATAAAAATTATTCTTTCTCTCCTATTTCTGATAGGGTTGGGAAGTCTTTTAACGTTGCTTTAAGTTTTCTAAATTGCTTCAATAAATTCTGGAATTTTGAATGGTTGAAAACAATTTACAGAATTTTGAATTATATTTGATCTTACATGATGTTTTAAGTAAAAGATATAGATATAATTTTTCCTTATATATATACCCATCTGTAAAATATGATTCATATATTTTAAAGGTAGATGAGCAATCAACATTAGGGCAAAAATCTCCCTAACTGCTCCCCATAAAGGAATAGTGATGACAAAAGTCAAACAGACCACAATTGTTGAGTGATAATGAGACTTGAGCACTTATAAATCTTTGTTTTGCCCTCAGATTAAAAACATCTAGATATTAACGAAACAATCAAATTGAAATAATTAATTGGATTGGTTTTGGATCATTTACCTGTAACAGATATTTTAAGCCTGGTTGAAGTTGAAAATTTTTTTAAAGTCTTATCTGACTAAGATTTGAACCTAAATTACAGAAAAAATAAACCACATGGTGCATTTTCCTAAGGCTCTTTTTTTAGTGTATAATGAAACTTTTTCTTTTAAAAAAAATCACCATTTGCATACATTAGTTGAACTTAAATGAATTACACTTTAAATACTTAAAAATAAATTTAAAAATTATTGTTATTAAGATTAACTATTAAAAAATTTCGGCTTATTTTTTTATATAAGCAATATAGTCTTAATCTTGGCCATAAGAGAAAAAAATAACCATAGAATTAAACTTGGATGGAGTACTTACGATAAAAAATGGATTTAGATTAAAGAAAATATGCCTATGTATTTGAAAAGGTTTATAAGATATATATTTTACCAGATCTGACATATGGATCTGAAACGTGGACAGTCAATAAAAGAGAAATACAGAAACTTCAGATCACTCAATGTAGTATGCGAAGACGTACATTAGTAATCACAAAAAGAAATCAAAAACGAAATACATGTGAGAACAAATATGTAGCAGTGACGTCATTGAAATAATTAAGACCTAAAGAGAGACCCCACTTGAGATGGCTGGTTAACATAAGTAAGTTTGTTGATGTAATATAAAGAAGAGAGTCTATAAATTGGAGATCTTGAATTAAAAATTGACTTTTATCCTACAATGAATCAAAAATCGTTGGAAATTATAGTGATGATGTTTTAATCCGGAAATATATCTTACGATATATATAAAGATTATATATTTAAACTCCCATTGTACATATTGACTTATCATTTCTTTACTCTATATTTTTTAAAATAGAATACATTTCAAATAGCTACGTAAAAGCTTTTCCCTTTTTAAATATTATAATATCTTAAACAGTAACTTATCAATGATGTTTGTCTTCGTAAACAAAATAAGATGACCGATTAGAGTGTACAATGGAAGGTGAATGAGATCTAATTGTGGCTTTATAGCACTTAACGTCTGAGTAGAAGACGTTTCTTTTATTGGTTTACCCTTCTTTTGTATGCAGAAGTTTATTGCACAATAATGATGCTTAATAAACATTTTTACAATTTCCTCGGCTCTCTTGCGAAAAGTGTTTACCAAGCAAATTTACTAGAAGACAGGCAAAAAAAAATTAAATTAAATTTCTAAAGTATTATACTGACTTTAGAATACAGAAATATACAAAATGTTATTAATGATAAGCTTTATATATATAAAAGTTAAAACTGTTTTGAAATAGCTTACTTTAGGACATAAGCGATGAAAGAGAGAGAATTACTCACTCAGCTTATCAAATACGGATGTTGAAGATTATAGCGGTTTTTCATCTATCTTTATGCTTACATATATATACATTAAAACCAGTCAACACTTAGACCATCCCAATATCAATAAAAATCAATAATTTCAAACTGTTGTCAAGACAACCTCCTTTTAATAATAAATATATATACACACACACATATTATAGTCACTTGTAAATGAATTTGGTTGTTCTAACTAAAAGGGAAGAAAAAGAAATGCTCTAAAAATAACTTTTACAATGATTATACAGACTAAACTATGAGCCACAATAGGTCCATATATAGAACCATGGTCATTTTTTTTTTTTGTTTGATATTTTGATATCTTTCAATTTTTTAAACATTAAAACTATGGTTTCTGAAGGACTTCAATACCATGATTAAGTAGCTCTCTAATATATTCTATTCTCTGCCATATCTTCCCAATGAAAACATTTATATTGATGAGATAATTCTTATAATGTAGACGGAGTCTAAGAATCCCACAAAAACCTTGTTCAAGTTCACCATAAAACGCCTGTTTAAGGAATCTTTCATTGTTTATTTGTTTTACATGTTCATTCAGTGAAGGTGTAATTTTACAATAGGGGATTCTATAGTATGTCCAGTGGATTAAAGAACATTTAAGTGAAACTTTTTTAATATTGCATCAATAGGCGTCCAAGTCTCACATCCATACAATAAATTAGGTAAAAATAATAGCTCTATATGCAGCCAACTTTGTTGCAATAATTATTTTTCTGATGGAATAGTCTATTTTATAACTTATTAAAAGCAGCTAGAACACATTCAAATCTGTGTTGCATTTTACCATCATTTTCTGATAAGAAACTTGGATTTCTGAATATTAGAGAAACAGAAGGGATTTATACCCTAAACATATGCACTGTAATGTTATAATGGCTCAACAATATCTTGTTGAGTACTGAGGATACTCTCAAACCAAAGCTTAATGATATCATTGAGTACTGAGGATACTCTCAAACCAAAGCTCAATGATGACTTGTTGAGTACTGAGAATACTCTCAAACCAAAGCTCAATGGTGTCTTGTTGAGTACTGAGGATACTCTCAAGCCAAAGCTCAATGATGTCTGTTGAGTACTGAAGATACTCTCAAACCAAAGCTCAATGATGTCTTGTTGAGTACTGAGTATACTCTCAAACCAAAGCTCAATGGTGTCTTGTTGAGTACTGAGGATACTCTCAAACCAAAGCTCAATGGTGTCTTGTTGAGTACTGAGGATACTCTCAAGCCAAAGCTCAATGATGTCTGTTGAGTACTGAAGATACTCTCAAACCGCAGCACATTTTGTGCTGCGGTTTGAGAGTATCCTCAGTACTCAACAAGACATCGTTGAGCTATTATAACAGCATTACATCACATGTGCTTAAAGTATAAATCCCTTCTATTTAAATTGAATATTAATTAATAAACCATGGTCTTTATATGTTGCACTCATATTATAAGAACATTCTGTATATTGTCTTTTGAACATGGAAAAAATAGCATGATTATCAGCATAGTAATTCAGTGTTCAAGAAGCCGAAGGTTTTGTTTTCACTTTTAATCTTATTTAAATTAAAAATTTTACGACAAACCTATATTACATTTTAAGTTCCCCATAAACAATTCCAAAGTTTATTGTCATAAAAATTGAAAACAGTATTGAAATAAGTACAAATTCTTGTCTAACACCCCTTTTCAAATGCTTCAGATTTTCCACTTTCAATAATAACATATCCCTCTTATTTAATTATAATAGAGGTAAATTTTGGTGAACAAGTAATTAATTTTAAACAATGCCATAGACTTATCCTTTTAACTGAGTCAAATGCCTTGTTCAAATCCATAAAAGCAATGTGTAAATCACTGTTTTATTTCTGACACTTTTTGCTTGGCAATAAAAAGTATATTTATATTGCTTCCTGATTCTCTAAAACCACATCAAGTTTTTGGTAACCATTCACCTATGACTGGAAGCAATCTGTTCACCAAAATTTTTGAAAGTACCTTTGCCACAGTGGATAATAATATTTTGGGATAATTACTGCTATCCTATCTATGTCCATTATTTTTAAAAACTGGAATAATAAATTATCTCTAAAATCAGATGGCACAATTTCCTAGCTCCATATATTCCTAAAAATTCCAATATTTTTGAAACAAATATATCACTATCATATTTTAAAACTTCACCCGATATTTCATCAGGATCAGTAAATCTTCCCCCACTTTTAAGACTACAAAGAGCTGTTTTGACTTCACTAAGCTGGATATCTTATGTCTAAATTTAAGTGATTAAATATAATGGATCTATCATTAAAAGTCATATCTCAGTTTTCGTACCATTATTCAAGTGATGATCAAAAACTCCTTTCACCTGTTCAAAATATTATTGTGATCATACAAGAGAGGGTCATTGCTAGATTAAATATAATTGTGGTACAATTTCTTAGGTCCATATGTTATTTCAATGTACCAAAAACACTCCAAAATGACCATGATCAGCTAATTTCTGTACCTTCTTTGCTTAATCTTTTTGTCAGTCATTGAATGTTCACTATTAGATTTTATATTTAGTACGAAGTTCTGAATTATTGTTCTGCTAAGCAAAGAATGTCACATGTATCTTTTTAATCAAATTACTACTAATAAAATCATTTACAAAAAACTAATTTGATTCTTCTTTTTAGTTGATCCATGAAAGGATTTTTTGTATCCATAATGCAATCCATAAGAGAATTCCAATGCTTCAGTAATATGACAATCCTGGAAGTTCAAATTAGCAATTTTGATATTAAATAGCTTTTGAAATTTACTTTGTATAATAGATACTTCTACAAAATGAATATCCATTTTCTTATACAAACGATTGAAATAGAATCTGGTTTAATCCAACTATAATTTTAATCTTGGAGCTTTCTAATCTATGATTTGTCCAACAATCCATAAATGTAAGTGTTCATGTAATATGAACTCTTGTATTCTGACTCTTATCTATAATATCATCTATTAAGTGATGCTTCTTTGGAGATGGGTGAATTGTATTCCTTTATAGCAGTTTTTCTACATGAACAAAATGTTTTTGATAGTCATTCCATATGGTCAAAAAATTCAATGACAGCAGACCCATTTGAATTTACAGCACCAATACCATTATTTACATTAACTTTTGTCCAATGTCCTTGTATCAATATATCTATTAAAGCCTCCAAAAAGACAAATTTGATCTTTGGATGGGATTGCTATAATAATGCGACCCAGCAAGGAACAAAAGCTTTCTTTCTCTGAATTCTTTAAATCTAAGATTGGAAGTGTAAACACCACAACATGAATATTAATCACAATTGTCCAAGGCAAATTTTAACACCCTTTCATTGAAGTAATGAATAACTCAGCAACAGAAAATGCTGTTAGATTTTTCAACAAATCCAACACTATATATTCTGCTTTCCTTACTGTCCTGCCTTTCCATAACAACTTATAACTTATCCACTTGTTCTATTCTTCTTCTGGAAGACAAGTTTCACTAAAAGCAACTATATCAATCTTGAATCTTGTTAGTCAGTATTTTAAGGCTTTTCAGACAGGCTATGAGTCAACTATCTGAAAATAAAATGTAGGAATATATATATGATTAAATATTTTAACACAAATTACAAATAGTACATATTTTTAATAGAAGGAGATTCCATTTTTAATATTCGTTAAAAGTCTATAACCATTATTTTTCTAAAATGGCTACTGATTATATTTTCTAACACTGTCTATGATACATTAATTGATCTCATACTGTATTATCATCTAACTGCTTTTAGCAGACAAAATGGAAACTTCCTCCAACTGAACCATGTTTTATTAATATGATACATGATATTTGTGAGATACAACAACAGATATATGAAGAAATTTATGTCAACCTGTTATATATATTCATGCACACACATGCAATATTTTTGCATGGATAGTGTACGTAAGATTATACTGAGAAGTGAGACAGAAAAATATTTTGCTTCCAGTTGTCATACTAGAAAAAGCATTAAAATGTCCATGCATTCCAATCACATCAGTTCACTAATTGACAAGTGTACATATGTGCTTATGCATGTAAATATATAATCTCTGATCTGGAGTCAAATCTGTAAAACTGTTAAGCAGGTTATCTTGAGTTTAAAATGTTATGGTGTCTTGAATTTTCAGGCTTTTATTTTGATTGATAAAATGACATTAAAGATGGTTGCCAGGTGCATTATTTCCAGTTTTGAATTCCAACCTTCACAGATAAAGGCAAAAATCAGAAAATGGTCTGAACATAGGGATTTAAATGTATTACCATCTAATGATCATTTATTTTTCTTTCTTGCTATAAATGGCACTAGAGTAGAAACCAGCTCTTGTTTATTATATATGATAAAACATTAAGTGAATTGTTATTATTACGATTCCTAGCCAGATGATATGAGCCATCTGCAGTTAATAAAGAACTGAAGTTTTACTAAAATACATAGTTACTAAGTTGGATTCAGATCTATGTAACTTTTCAAGAAGATTGGCTTGGGTTTAAATCTTAGACTATTTTCAATTTTCAGACTTTTAGTATTCAAAATGTTAAAAGATGGTTGATTACTAAATGCAAAACTACATTACTAACTTCACTGATAAAGTCAAAATCTAGAAAACAATCTGGGGGGGGGGGAGTAAATACACAATAATCTGGTAATCAATTAAAGATAATACTAGAGAGCTGCGTCATATATATATATACATTAAATCAATAACTAAATATTTACACATATTATATTTAATTGATAGACTTACAGAAATTTCCTTTAATAAAACTGCATTTAAGGGAATAAATACTCACTTGGCATTGATTTTATCTGTAACTATTTATTATATTTCGCTGCGAAATTAAAAATAATTTACCTTTGCACGAACTCTTACTTACATTTTCTAGTCCCAAGATAACCATATTCTAGACTATTATTCATGTAAGAAGCAGAAGAAAGTTAATATATAAAACACAGCTGAGGGACTTAAAAACGATCTATGGCTTTTTTATTTCTCTAAAATAGATTTAAACAGACTAACCAAAGCCATGTTAACACAAATGTAGCTTTGGATATTTTTTAATGTGTTTGTACCTATATATATATATATTAACAAATAAGAATTACATTACTTTAAAGCCTTTAAATGAAAACATTACAATTCTTGCTAATGTTTACTGCACTTTGGAAAAAAATAAAGTTCTATTTTTGTCATTCAGTGAAACAAAAGGGTTTTACGTTCTTCCAAGTTGTCATCTTTAGGAATCTGAGGCTATATATATGAATTAAACAACAAAACACATGTGCATCTATGTAAATACACTTTCGATGCAATGCACAAGATTCTTAGCAATGCTCAAAAAGCATACATTTAAAGATTAATTACTCCGTTTAGTACATTGATTTTCTTTACAAATCAGTTTTTAAATATTTAAAAAGATCAAATGTGATTTTTAAAATATTATTTGTTTATCAAATTAAATATACAGGGATTTGAGCACAGACTTTCAAGCACCCTTGAACTATCCACACTATCTTATATCACTGATACACATGATCACACGCATGTACAAAAGATAAATAATCACCAATATACGTATTTCAGAGGCACTCATCAATTGGTCCAATTCAGCATCTACCACACATATATGTAATCAGTGCTCACTTTATATCAAGATAGCAAATCCTCATACTTTAATAGATAGACTTCAATCTACTCCAACCTCCAACTCTTCAGCCATCCATACCATTGAAAATCTGATAATGAAACACCCAAATCCTAATAATATTGGCATCAGCATGAGATTTGGGCATTCCATCATCAGATTTTCAATGGTATAGATGGTTGAAGAGTTGGAGGTTGGGGTATACTGAAGCCTATCCATTGTATGAAAATTTGCTATCTTAATATCAACTGAGCACTGATTATATATATATGTGTGTGGGAGATGTTGATCTAGACCAACTGATGAGTGCTGGTTCAGCATGAAATATGTATATTGGTGATTGTTTATCTTTTCTACATGTGTGTGGTCATGTGTATCAGTGATATAAGATAGTGTGGATAGTTGAAGGGTGCTTGAAAGTCTGTATTCAAATCCCATATATTTACAATTATGCTCCTGGTACATGAAGAATCCCTGTATTTCAAATATAAAATTAAATTAAAAAGACATCAAATCCATTTATTGACTTATAGTATAAAATAATGATTTTGTGCAAAAATGAAAAGTTGAGTAGTTTCAAAAACTTTCACCAGGTGGAGCAACAAAAAAGTCATACTTTTTTAAAGAGTTAAATAAATCTGTATAAGGTAAAAGATAAATAAAAAAAATTGGTAGCTGAAATTTTAAAGAAGAAGTTTAAAGTAAAAACAAAAGTAGTTTTTAGTACTCATTGCATAAAAAGGTTTCTACAAAATTTCTCCACAAAATGTAGTAATGGTCAAAATATTTTTCACCAGGATAATTAACTATTGGATAATGACATTAATTAGATATAAAGGTTTGGCTATTTTTTTAATATTGAGAAACAGATGTTTAGACTTCAAGCACATCTGATAAGATTACAAACAGAAATCAGTCTATTTGCTGTTATATATTGTAACCATATGGTTGGACTCAATGTTTGTTAAGCCTTATTTAAGTGGTCAAATGTGAAAAATTTTAAATTTTAGCTAACAATAATTGAAATGTATTATCTTAGTGGTATGTTATAGTAATTGCCAAATTGTATTTTTAAAATTACATAAATTTTATCAGTAAATCTCCTAAGAGTGATAAAGATTTAGACTATTAAAGATATGCTAAGTCCTCTGGCAAGATGTGTATAAGATTTCATATGCAGTTTGACAGCTGGAATAATTTTCAATAATATTAAAATGATAATTTAAATGTGTTATTAGTAAGTATGTTATTATTATTAAATAATAAAAATATTTAAATTTATAACTCTTTTAAATTAGTATTTGTAATCAATCCTTAAGCATATTTTTATTGTTATTTAAGATAGTATTGAACTGCCTAATTAATTATCACTAAAGACTATAGGGAGAGAACTATTAATTATATGCACACACCATGCTGTCATTGGTCTATTTTTTGTACCACAATTCAATGTAATAAAAAAATATAAATAACTCACCATAAGTAGTAGAGGGAAGACTATTAATAAAAAGAACAAGAGAAAGATATTAACATCTGAAACAACAAAATTAAAGAAACCAAGAAGGAGATAAAAAGTAATAACACTGGATTTGAATTGACTTGAATCAAGATATATTGTAACTCTTAGATGATGAAGTAGAGACTCTTAATTCCTTGTATGCATTATGACCTACTTATCATCAATCAACAATCACCAGGATTTCACATTGGGAGAAAAATGGGAACCACTTGGAAAATTAGTATTTCACAAATGGGTTCTTCACATCTAAAACTGGACAAGAAATTGTAAGCATGAGATTTTATTTTATACATTATTATAATTTTATAATTTTCTATTTCTTCTTTTCCTATATATTGATTTCTATGTATTGAGTTGGGTTTTGGTAATAGAATCAATAAGAACTCTGATGATGACTGCAGGACAGTCGAAACTGTTAGTGTAATACAAATAATGCAAATAAAAGTATTGATAAAGTGTCTAAGAAGGTGTAAATGGTATGATATTATAAATTTTAATCATTATAATCATTATGGACATTTAAAAATCATGTGTCAGTTGTTTAGAATGACAAAAAGAAGAAAAAAGTATTTTGTGCATTCGTTTATAAAGATAAACCTTTTATTTTTAAATATATATTTATTGACATAAAATTTTGTACAGTTGAAGATTATAATACTCTTTGTTAATGTTGGCTCAATTCCATTGCTGGTATTGGCTTCTTGCATCAAGGCTGGCTTAGTAATGAGGATGTTCTAGATCTGATGGATGCACGGCAAAGCTATTAACCACACTAACAGGTTAATGCATAAGTAATCAGCATACATTTTGTTGGTATTATGTCAAATAGTAATAAAAATCTGATCTAAAAAAAATAATTTGGACAAAGCTTTTAAAATTCAAATTGAACAAAGTAAAATTTTCTTCAAATGAATAATAAAGTTTATTGATTTTATAGAATGTGTGAATTTAGTTTTATTAAAAAAATAGTGTTGATAAATCTTTTGGAACACTATCTTGCTTCATTGTTAAAAATGAAAATTGAAATACTTTTACTGTACTGATAAATGCAAAAGAAAATGTTTAACTCATGGTTATTAAATATATTTAATGGAAATTCTGATAGGAGAAAACAATAACCATTCATTATATTATTAAAGAAAATGTTTAATATTATTGACATCAAAACAGAAATAGTAATAATTAACTACTTCTTAATAACAATCGTGGAACACTAGAGTTAACACTAGTTTTAAGTATTAACAGAAGATCTCAAAATATTTTGAAATGCTGAAGTCATTGCCAATTTAAAATATATTATCATGGATAATATAAAAAAATTTCTCTTGCTATCAAACTTGAAACTATTATTAAAGCTACAATTAAGTTAAATAAGATGAATCCCAAATTCTGCATTATTACATTGTTATTTTTCTTGTAATAAAGTCTTGAAGATTTTATTGTATTGAATTAGGATAAAATGAAAAAAATATGGATGTGTTGCTTGTAAAATGTTTTTCACATAATGGCATCATTTCCCTCATCAGTCAGCTCATAGTGAAGGAACTTAAATTACGAACTATGGATATAAAACAAAATATAATAATAATGATTTTTTTTATTGTCCATGTTCATTATTATATTAGTTTTGAATATCTTATTAAGGTATATTTTTCTTTCATTTGTGGTATGAATATGCAATTATTTTGAAAACAAATTACGGTAAAATTATATACATTTATTTTTACTGGTTGGTTTAAAATTTAATATTAAATTTGATTTGCAGATAGAGAGAAATATTCATCTCTTACATTTATGAAAATAGTTTATTGATATTCTATTTATAGGTAAACAGACATAATAGTATTTAATTAATGATACAATTATGTTATTATATGAAGTTTTTCATGCAAACAGTTATACATTTGTATTATATCTTATTATATTTTGTCTATAATTTAATATGTCAACTTTAGTTTATAGAATTTATGCTATTTTTCATTGACTGTGTGTTTCTTATTAATGCAAATTTTATTATGCTTTTAAAAATGTTTTATAGTCAATTGACTTACAATACCTTTGCTAGTTCCATACACTATTTAGTATGTATATTGTGAAGTAGAATATTTATCTTTTAGCTTTTACTGTGAGAATTATTTTGTCTTGCCATTGTTTTGATGGGGTTTTGTGCTAGTTTCAATTTCATACATTTGAGAAACATATGATTTCATCAAATATTATATCAATGATATTGAGCATGGATAGATGGAGTTTATTTTCCATTGCTTATTCCATGAGAGGATTATATTGTTGAGGCTGATAATTAATTAATGCTTAATGAGCACAGTTTAATCCCTAGAGGGGATTATTTTCATGGCATGCATTCTGTTTCACTGTGTTAAGATGATGTTCACACACTTTATACCTAGAAAAAAAGGCATTGGAATCTGCTTTATTATTATACAACTCCATTTACTTCTGTTTCTAATCACCACTCAATCCTCTTTTTCTTTTCAAAATATATATTACATATAACCATATAATTCTATAATTAAAAGACTTCTTTTCAAAAACTTTATATAATGTTGTTTTGAAGAGCCTTTATTGCTTGGTTCCTCATGATGATTAGTTATTTTCCATCATGTATTGTGAAGTTCTTGATGTTTTAAAATTATATTGTAACGATAAGGTAGAGTTAGCTTCAGGGAACTTGCTTATCTGTAGTGTTTGGCTAAATTAAAATAGTGTATATATTGTGCTGTGGTACCTTGTCAACATTTTACAAGCAAACCAACAAAATTTACTAATAATTTTAAAACCTTATGTATAGCATAATAAGAGATGCGCATGTGCAATGTTATTTTATTTCCATCAAGCAATAGATCGCTGATGGATCGGTAAGACTTTTCAATAGTTAGAATGATTATTTTATGGACATAGGCAAAGTTTAGTATCCTGTATACATTTAACTTCTGGCGTTTATTCCCAGATTTATGTAATAAATGTCTTCAGTTAAACAATGATAATTGTTATTTTGCTTCATATGATAATTGCCATTATCATATTACTGATTAATAAAGTTTAACAATCCTTTAATCCTCAATGGCATGCTATGAATGGATGTTACTAACATATCAGTGCATCAAAACTGATATACCTGTACTCAAATGAAATATACCTTGTTTTATATATTGTTTCTAAAAGACATGTATTTTCAAGTATTTATTATTTTAAAAAAATTGTAGATAGTGTAAATAAACCTTGTCATTTTAAAAATATATTTAGATGTCTGTGATTTTATTGCTAATGATCATCCATATTATTATTGTTATTGCTATCAACACATTGTTTTATTGTTTTAAAGTCATTATCAATTAATACAGTATATTTTATTATGCATTAATATATCATAATGCTTTTGGTAAACTTTTACATTTAAAGTACATTTAGAATTTATGGCTTATTGATTAGAATACTGTAGATCTTAAGCCCATGTCTTATCTTAAATAATATTTTAATGATCTATTGGTTTTGGAATAACCTGTTTATTTGAGTCATTAGATACATCATTCATTGTTCTTGATCATACTTACTAAGGCTGTAACCTCAAGCATGCTTGTGTAAAAATGTGATAGTAGAGACCTCTACAGGTCTTAACCACAAGCTTATGTTTTGGAAGAAAAGAGGGGAACCCAAGGGGAACACCTCCTTACTTCAACCTACTCTCTATATAAATAGGTGAAGCTGGTTTGTAAGTTATTGTGCTTACTTTATTAAGCACTTATTTATACTTCATAAAGCTTAAAGTTCATATTACTGTTGGTATTAGGATTGCCAAATATTGGTTATTAATTCTATTCTGTTTATGAGCTGTTTTATTTGTTATATTTGGGTAGTGGCAAAATCCCTTTCACTGACCCAAGTATATCTTATAAAATAATAATATTTAAGTTATTTGAACCCTGAGAAAAGTAAATTATTAATTCATAATCGTAATTTTGAATTTATGGTAATTTTTATGTTTTAAGTTATTTGTTGTGCTTTGGCTGGAGTTATGTTTATCTTTACAGTTTTATTAATTCAGTATAACTTTAAGATGTAACCCTTTTCTTTAGTTTTAAAACAAAGTTTATCTTAATTTTGTGGTTAAATATTCTGGTTTAGTCAAGCTTAGAATCCATATTTTGTTTCATTTTCTTTTACTATCATTTAATACAATAGTAATTTATAGTACAGGATCTCATTCTTTATCATCAACATTGTTCTCTTATTTCATCTTGATTTTTCTTTCTTTTACTTCATCTTCATTTTATCTTAATACAGCATCACAGTTGATTCATCCTTCATTGGCTCCTATTCTATTATCATGGTCAATCATTTATTATCTTAGCCCATTTTCTTTTTCTTAAGCTCATTCATTCTCATTATTTAATTATTATTTATTTCCATCATCTATTTATCATTTAATTCATAATTCGAATTCCACGTTCATTTTATAGACCTGGTTATTAATTATTTATTGATTTACAAATATTGAATGTATCTAATAGTATTTTGCTATGGATTTCAAAACTAATTTAACTGACGTTGATATTAGAAGTTATTATCTTCATGGAAACTTTGTGACCTTCTGTAGATTTTTATTGTTTCATGCTAGTCTAGTTGGTTTTAAGAAAATAATATCTATATTTTAACATTTCTATTATGTATATATTCTTATTATTTGTATAGTGAGGGTTACAATATATATCAAAGATTTTCACAATTATAAGATGAAAATATGACTTAAAAAAAGTTTATATTTCATATATATAATGTATAACATTTAAAATATCTTAAAAATTAAATGTATATATTTTCAATTGCTATTAGCAGTTTTTTCTTTGTATTTTTACTAAATTTTTCCCTCATTAACACTTTTATTCTAACTTTTTCCTCTCCAAGAATTATGCTGAGAGTGCAAAAATATATTTTTAAAAAGAACTAGTCCCCCACCCATCTTAAGTAGAACACATAAAAAAATATTATTTAACTATTAGTATTGTATATTTAATAATAATTTTAGAAGCTTATGAAATCCACTAGCATGTTTACATTAAATTTCCTCATCATATATTAATATCCAACCCTAAGATTATAAATGACCTAAAAAGAGACCACATGTGAGATGGATTGATGAAATAAGGAAGTATGCTGAAATGCCTGGAAAATAAAGGCTAGAGATTATAGAAAATGATTAAATTTGGAGAGACCTTCATCCCGAGGTGGATTGAGCACATGAAAACGAAATGATTTTTATGCTCTTCTGAGTTCTTATAATGATGATATCCAACTACCTAAGATTATAAAAGAGCTAGAAAAAGACCACATGTGAGATAGATGGAAAAAAAATAAGGAAGTGTGCTGAAGTGATGTATCAAAGCGTGGCTGGAGATCGGACAAGGTTGATTGAACCTGCAGTAGATTGGTAAGGGTTGAAAATGATGTTGATGATGACTTAATCATATAAAAATAAAATGACTTTTATGTTTGGGTTCTTATAATGGTGGCAAATACAAACGTGGATATTTGTGAAATTCAACATCAAATTGATAGAGATGTTTTTGCAATCAGATTCAGACAGGCTTTAACTAATATACCCATGTAAATTCATATCTTATTGTAAATATGTAATAATATAATTAAATGGCATCAATTAAGATATAATAATTTTAGAAACCAATGAAGTGACTTGTTTAATTCAGTTGAATGGTAACGTAAGGCAGGAAATTTAATTAGATTCAACATAAATAAATAGTACATAAGATTTCATTGGCTCCAAATTTAATAATATTAATTGATACGATTTAATTATACTGTATGATGTATGCTTGTGATATGACAGAGCAAACATGAAATATGCATAGATATAAACAAAACGCTTGAATATATATATATATATGCTATCAAAAGCTAAATTATTTAGCATATTGGGCTATTTCCATCATTTAATATTAAGTATTGAATATCTTTAAAAAAAATTAAACTATTTAAATTTTTTTAATTACATTCAACTGTTAGTAATAACATACAGGTTAGTTTATTTATACATAATGTTTCAAGAGGCATTATTTTCTCTCTTTTTCAGATGTTGCTGGCCTGACCAATAACAGTACCAGAATGGGAATCGAACCTGGACTCTTAGATTCATGAATATTGAATTTTAAGGTAAACACTCTAACCAACTATATATCTATGAGTTACTCCTGATTTTTCCACTTTTTCCCTAATAGCAAAGTTAATTAGTGTTTTCCATATGCTATGTATAGTCACACATGGTTGACTTATGGAGGTCATTCATCATTGTCATGTGAGAAGCTTCTTTGAATTATCCACTTTGTACCTTTCCCTCTCTATCCAATACTTTTGTATTTTCCCAATTCAACCTATGTTCATTGGTACATACGCGAGCTGCTACTTTAGGCCCATCTGGTTTTTTTTAATAGCTGCCCCATTGAAAAGCAATTGCAAGAGCATAAACTGACGATTAGAAGAGAGAAAACTATCCTTTTATTCATTTTTCGTTTTTCATTCCTAAATAATAATTTTTAGATGCATGTCATTATTTTAATCTTAAGCAGCTTTTGAATTCCCTACAAATGCATTTTTCATTAAATTGTTTTAAAAATAGATTAATAAATCAAACAGAAGAATGAAATTATAACTTATTTAATAAAATCAAAATATAAATATCAGAAAAAGAAAACAAATGTGATATTATGACATCTATTGTAAATATGTTCTGCAAATAAAATATTCTTTAAATGTAATAAAACTCAATATACTCTAGTAGCAATAATTCTCTTTCTGTATAAATATTTATATTTATAAAAATATATACTGTTATTATTAGAACAAGTTGCTTTCAAAACAACAAATTCGGATTAATTTTATTTTCCTTTGCTTTCTCTTTCTTTCTCTTATTTTTAAAAGTATTTTTATAAAACAGAAATCATTAGAAATCAGATGTACTATTTTATTATTTAATATAAATAATACATACAACATGTATACTAAGCAAAGCTTGCTTAATAATTTAAATATAGGTGACTTGAACTCAGAATTTCAAGCACCCTTCAACTATCCACACTATGTCATACCACTGATACACATGACCACATACATGTAGAAAAGGTAAATAATCACCAATATATGTATTTCGTGCTAAACCAGCACTCATCAGTTAATCCAGATGATCATCTCACATTGCACATAAATATAATCAATGCTCAGTTTATAATAAGATAGAGGCTTCAATCCACTCCAATATCCAACTCTTCAGCCATCCATACCATTGAAAATCTGATGATGGAAAGCCCAAATCCTATGATGATGCCAATATTATTGGCATGCCCATGTTGACCTCAAGTCAAGCAGACCCCTTATGTATAGAACCTTATCCATTTAAATATGTGGACATGGCAATAATATTGGCATCAGCATAGGATTTGGGCTTTCCACCATCAGAAATTTCAATGGTATGGATGACTGAAGAGTTGGAGATTGGATTGGATTGAAGCCTGTTCATTAAAGATTGAAGATTTACTATTTTAATATAAACTGAGCACTGTTTATATATATATATGTGTGTGTGTGTCTGTGTGTGTGGGAGATGATAATCCAGACCAACTGATGAGTGCTGGTTTAGCACAAAATATATTACATATATTGGTGATTATTTTTTCTACATGTATCTGGTCATGTGTATCAATGCTATGAATAGTATGGATAATTGAAGGGTGCTTGAAAGTCTGAGTTCAAATCTCCTATATTTACAATTAGGCTCCAAGTATATGAAGAGTGCTTGCACTTCAAATATTTAATAATTTAAAATAAAAATGCTAAATACATCAACATACTATACTGGGCATGCTTTCGACTAACTATTAATCATAATCATAGCTATAATTATCTAAGAGGATTTCAAGAGTTATCGAAGAATCACAAAAGGGGTGAATTACATAAAATTTGATTATAAGATGCAAATGAATTTACTTAAACCAGTCACTTTTGAAAGAAAGATGAGGGATTTTTTCTTATTGATTGCATGGACATTGTTGATGATGTGCCAGCCCTTTTTAACTTTGTGTTTAGCATCATTTCTTTCACAGCAGACAGTTTTTCTTAGTATATATATAAACACAGAATTACTTCTATAAAAAAAGCTTTAATATTTCAACCAGCAGACTGATGAAAACCAAGAAGGCTGGTTGAAATATTAAAGCTTTTTTATAGAAGTAAATCTGTGTTTTTATTGTTTTTATTTTTTCTCTAGTTAGTTTGTATATTTATTATTTTCATGGATTATATATATATTGTGCCGGTTGGATTTGTATGTTCACGTAACAAGATCTAGCATCTAGGCAAAAGTACCTCGAATCCAGTCGTGTGCAAGATACACAGGTCAGGAACACTCATGAACTCTGCCCTATTTGCCTATTTCCCAGATCTATAACATTATGAGCAACAATCCCGATGACATCGATTAATTTACTTCTCATCTGCTGGCATCGATCATCGGAGACACAAAAAGACTCTAGGCTAAACTTATATGATAGAATAACTTAATAACTAGCTATATTTTATGAGCAATGAAGGCTCGCGACCTAGCATATTAATTATGTATTGAGCAGATATCATCTAGTCATATTTGAGCTTAAGTAAAATATATTATCTTAACTAAAAGAAAGCAATGGTTCGAGTTTGATATATATATTTAAAATTTATTAATAACAAAATTGTCGAGTTATTTAGCTGACGTTAGCCTCATGAGTATTATATATATGTATTTGATTCATATTTAATGATAACATAAGATTTGCGGCTATGCCAATAATATATATGTGTGATTTAATAAATTAGTGCTATTAGAATACATTACTGGAATCCTATTACACCCCCAGAGACGAAAAGAGCATTTAATTAATTTAAAAGGATAATAATTTCATAAGCAGATATTACATTTGGTTACATTCAATATTATGATTATTAATTTGGAGTTATAGATAATTAATGCGCGGGATGGGTAATGAATAACTATATCAACGATACTAAATCTATCACATTAATACTTATATTAAACTAATGGAAATGTCTGTTTAAAAAATCATTTCATTACAGCTTATGAATACTTCTGGGCGACTAATAAGACATTGAGAGGCGGTGCGTGCATGGCAGCTGATTGGGTCAGTCCAATTATGGATCCTGGAGTGTGCTTCATGAATTTTTAATAACGAAGTTGACCAATTTCCTCTGAAAATGTAGGCAGGGTCGGTTTGACGAATGAAAGAGTCCAAGATTCCCTGGAGTAAAGTACAGGCGAATCATGGATGATGAAGAGTGGTCGGCAATGTCATTATCGGGCTGGATTTTCCAGAGTGATCCCCATATAAAGCATGCACATAAGACCAAGGATGTCCCCAGGGTGATTTTACAGCCTGGTTTAAGGACATAGAGAATGACGATGGGGCCTGACTTCGCGGATGCCTCCATGTGAGAAAGAAGCACAAATATATGTATATATACGAAATGGCCTTTATGCACGTAACGCTTAATAATATAATATAATTCTAAAGATTAAAGATTATCGAAACATATTTATTGCCCATAAATTATGAAATATTCGGCGTAAGGATATGGCTTCACTAAGCAAACATGGGTAATAATTATACTTAAATATAAAACTAAGCTTTTAAGATCCCCCTCCTCCTTACATTATGTTACTAAGTATTATTCATTACTTTTTACACATTTAATAAATCTCAATTTTGGTTAATCAATGCCCTTGTGAAAATATATAAATTATTACAAAATAAGTGGGTGGTGGTAATAGCTAAGATGGATTTTACATATATAATATAATTTAAGAATAAAAGATAGCGCATTATTTGTCTTGCGTTGTTAGCCGAGAGGTATCGCAGCCGCCATGCAAGCAAGTAGTTGGTTGCAGACGGTTGTGGGTTCGCGTCCCGGCCGATGCTATGACATATGAAAAAAGATAGCGCATTATTTAGGAAGGAAAATGTGAAAAAACAGACGTCAATCTGTTTTTCTATAGTAAACATAAAAATATAATTAGTTTATTTTTCTAAAATCGTGAGCACCTGGGCAAGCCGAATAAGACTTGTTTTGATCAAATTATAAATTATTTACCCAGTAAATGATGGGTGGGGAAACGAAAATGAATTATATGCTGGCAGTTTTAGAATACTATTGGCATTTATTTTAAAATATAAATACATAAATTGTAAATGAAAATTATTTGCCACTTGGAATTAAAAGAAAAGAAAAACATTATATAGGAGGCTTAATATAGATTAGTTATATAGAGTTATACGAATACATATTTTGAAGACATTTAAAATAGATGATTTAAATTATAAATATTACAGAGACGGCAAGATTTAAGAATTGCAAGCCGTCTAAGTTCTTTTACCTTGCTTATTTAGAAGAGCGATTTCACTAGGAGTCAGTCCATCGGTATTGTTTCACTAGATCTAGGGTAGCATTGTTATTTGAGAGATAGCATTTCACTTTCACTGGAAAAATATACATAAAGTTCAGTAGTATGGGATGCAGAGCTTCGTTCATGGGAACAGCATATTAGAACGGAGGGACAAGGTGAAATTTTCTACTCATGACACATTGAGTGAGAATTAAAACTGGCATGGAATATGTATAACAACATAGTTATTTAATGGTCTCTCCCTTGTGGATTCAAATCCAGCAGTATTTATACTTTTATTTTGAAGCTGTAACTTAGCAACTACTGCTGGACCTGAGGCAGTTTAAGCACTTAAGTTTTATCTGGAATAGTTTGACCGGATACTTTTATCTAGTAAGATGTTTGAAACAATGCAAGTTTGTTATCAGTTTCTCGAACGATTGTTTTAAAATATATCTTATGATTTTAAAACAAGCTAGCGTGGACAATTTCCACTAATGGGTTTATTTTATTATTACCAATTCGTAATCTTTTACTTTAATCTAAGGGGTCTTCTGGGTAATTGTTTTTCGAGAGACTTCTTAACAAGATTGCATCACTTCTGGCTACAAAATTATATATGAAAAAATAATAAGTTTTATATATAATACCTTATATATATAATATAACTATTAATTTATTCACAATCTCCTACACTGAAATATACATATATATTTATTATTTACGCCCGTATACACATGAGAATATTATTATGAAATAAAATATTTTTAAATTAAAATACATACGTGTTTACATTATTTATGTTATAATACTAATCAAAAGAAATATATATATTATTAGCTATGTATATACGAGTGTAAAGGCGGGTTTGAATACAGTTAGATGGTAGGAGATTGGATGTGGGCCGTGAAGCAGGATCTGAGCATCAGATCATCTGCTTCAATATATATATTGTGCCATTACAATTGAGTCACTAGATAAATTTATAGTAATGTGCATGTAGAAAAGGTAAACCAAAAATCATCATCACAATTTTATATAACCATAAAAGAAGCTGCAGGGAATCCAAGTTTAAACCCTACCAGATCAACATCTTAAACACTTTAGACAGAGAATGGGACAACAATTATATGCTTTACTTGTTTGTGTGTTAATAAATCACAAAAAGAGCAATACACACATTTAAACTATTTAATATTTAAATTTTTCTTTAAAAAGCAAAGTTATAATGCATACATATAGGCAATGTATGTGTAAATTATTTATTTGTTTTATATTTCAAATATTCAACATTTTAACTTTCTTTAAAACTAAGCTATGCTTGATCAATTCTAACATTTTATTCTATACTTCTATTTTGCTTTTCTTTAATTATAAGTGGGATTTAAAAGTTACAGACTTAATTAAATAATTGGGTTATAATTACTAAGCTAGCAATCATATTATTTAAGGATAGTTTATGAATGATTTGAAAGAATGAAGGATGTGTGTACATTACATACAATAATTTACATTTCCTAAATATTGAAAGAAAAGGATTAAACTTTTCAGTTAAAAAATACTTTGGTTGAAAATAAATTAGAGATCTAATTAAAACAAATTTGTCCAAAAATAGCAAGTGATGCTATCTCTGATTGGTTAAGATAGCTAAAAATTGGATATAAAAAGCTGTTTTGAATTATTATTAAGATTATTATTGTGATTGATTCAGATTATTAAACTAACAAATTTGAATGTTGAAAATATAAGAAATGGCGGGCTAGAAAAATTATATGTATATTCCATTTGCCGGACCATCTGGGGAAGCTGCACATCACATAGGAAAGAAAAGATGTTGTGTCTAAATAATATTCTACACCTTTCAACTGACCAGATAAATAAGATGTTCTTAATAGAAGGAAGAAAGCATTCACCTGCATTCAAAGAAGATGAATTAATCTACTGATAAATATTAATCATCAAGTCCAATTAATTGTTACAACAACTGATTTTAAACTCAAGAAAATTTACAAATGGGAAAACAACTGCTGTATTTCATCCACATGCTTGACAGGAAGAGAAGAAAATTTAATATAATGATTTCCAAATTATCCACTAAAGCAAATAACCTCAATAGAGTCACCATCATCAAATAGTTATCCACCTCAAGAAAGAGATTGTTCCCAGTAAAACGGAAATGGTAGCTGAGAAATATAAACATTATACAAGACAAGTTTGAACCCTTGGAAATTCGCCACAAACAAAAGATCGATAATATGACTTTTTATATCTATTTTCTTTATGATATCAGTCTTAATAAACATTTTAGCAATAAAGTGGTATATTTTATTTAAAGAACTTTTAAAGACTATTCAGATCGATTAAAACAAGAATGTCTTACCAATAATAACTTTGAGCTTCATAAATGATCTTGAATGTATGAAAATTATTTGTTTATTAATTTTACAATATTAATGTGTAAAACAATTTTTTCTTTATGGTATTATGATTTTAGTTTTAACCAATATTATTATTTTGGTTTTAATAATATTTTGTTATGATGGGATAAAACACGCACATACATAATAATATTTTTATATGTGTATAATTGGAAGTGAATGTGAAATAATGAGTAGTATTAGAATATTAGATTATTTTGTTTCAAGTTCAATATAGATTTCAGCGCTTGGAAGGGAGGGGGAGAAAATAATTTAAAACTTTTTCTAAAACTTGCTCTTTCAATTTTACTAACATTTTTTTTTTACATTCTATTTACATGTTGGATTTTAAAGTATGTGTGCCAATGAGCAGATAATATTTTTTTTTAAATACTTTTCTCATGGAGTGAAAATCATGGTCAATGTGACGTCCAACTTAATACAAAATACATTTGAAGGGAAAGGGGGAAGAACTTAAAATTAATCTGAGGATTGTTATATAACCAATTATTATTATTATTATTCATGTCAATTTTCATATTATCTAGAAATTTTTATGTATATGTTAGAAATGTAGTAATAAATATTAGTTTGTTTTATTAAACGAGGCGTATATATTTCATTAAGTGTAGTCTTAGTTAAGTGTGATTATTCATCATCATCAATGGTTGAATATTAGTTATTTAAGATATAAGTAAATATGCTAAAATTAAGCAATAATTAGGAATTTCTTTATAAAAATTAGTTTTATGTTTAGGCTTAGTCCTAGAGCTGTAATTGAAACCCTTGTCATTATCGTTATTATTATCATCATCATCATCGTCATCAACGTTTTAATTAATGATCTGTTTAACTGTTAAAGGCCCTAAATAAATATTGATTTTATAATATTTAGTGATTTCTTAGTATTATTATAACCACATCCCATCATCTATTTCATGCAAGGATGAGTGAATTGCCATCCTAAATTAGTTATATATAATCTGAGCTAGTAAACTTATAAAAATATTGAAACACATTTGTTATGTTAAGATCTGAGAAATGATTTATGTCTAGTATACTCCACTTTGGTTTATAGAGGTTTTACTTTTACCTAAATATTAGTGCATATAGTGATATGGCTCAAAAAGCAAAATCTTCCATTTTATTATAAATAAAGTACCAAGAAGGGATTCAAACCCGGTACATGTAAAAGGTTATCAGATATAACCGTGTCTAGATTCATATAATCTAGTGGCGCCCTGCTAGACCATATTCACTTAGTATTTGTTTAAACATGCACTTAACATCAAACCAAGAAATGAAAGTGGATAAAACCTACTGCCTGTATACCTGAGTTATATTTTATTGAATTACTAGTGTACTCACTTCACGTGATTTCCATATAGAATACATTGCTATAATAATTTGCTTATAATTCTTGATAGTGTTAGATATTTTGAACCTTTACTTAGTTATTTCTATTTGAACTCCATTTTATTAGGTTACAATATATATATATATATATTGAATTATATTTTTTTGTGAAAAGTTTGAAAACTATTGTAATTATATTCTATTATTTATAATTATAAAACATAAACTTGGATGTAAATAATATATCCAGGATATATACGTCAAAATGCATTTAAATATTTGTAAAATAAGGTTAGTTAATCAAACCACATTCAAACATATAAATGAATGAATATCTAGAAACTCGTAGCTATGTATAAAAAAACTAATAGCTATGTCATTACTGTGTGGTATATCATCCCAGAACAGAAATCTCATTAGGTGACCCAGAAAATAAAATCAGTCCTCACCATATATAAATATGGTGGTTTTAATATCTAAATTAGAATGCAATGTTCTATTCAAGAAAGAAAGAAAAAAATTAAATATCTTGAAAAACGTATATTTATATGTGGCAAATCACATTCTATACACAAGCTGTATGTATTGTGTATATGATTTTCCATCATATTCACATGTATATTCGAAATATCCTAGTATTGGGACAAGTTTTAGAGATATTGTGCTGCTAAATTTAGGGGACATGATTATTTCAAAATTAAAAAACATTGAGAGAAATTTTTTTAAAAATATTTCTGGTATTTACCTCATTTTAAAAAAATATTACAAAGATTGGTAAGTTTTATTGGGGTTGTTAATATATTTTACTTGTACATCACATGATCACCATTTCTTATGATTACTACAGTTTGCACTAGGTGGCACTACTGTATAGAGAGAGTTGCTACTATTTTAATATTTTTCTCATAACATGTTTACTGGTTAAGATTGATAGTATTTTCTCAACATTTCTTCATTTATTTTTTTCTTCTGTTTAAAATTATTTATTACTATGAAGATTTTTAATTCATAATGAGTTGATAAGGAATCTTAAGTCAGTTGTGTAGACAGAAAAAAAAAAACAAATGATGATAGTTGAAACACTTTCATTAAAGTAAATTAAAAAGAATTATAAGATAGAAAATTATATGTTTAAACAAAAAAAGAAGAAGTAAAAATTAGAAAATCAATAAGAAAAAAATTCAGCCCTCCCTGCTCACATATTTCAGGGCTTGATTTAATGTTGTGGTCAAATGGCAGACTGTAACTCAGGATCTGAATATTGCAGCCCAATTCTTTCATTTCTGGTTTTCAAAGTTCATGTAAACTCTATCCTTCTTATTGCACTGCCAAATTCATATAACATTAATATCATCTATGTTCTTTATTACTTTTTACAATGCTTTTTTACAACCTACTATTGACAGTTTCAATTATCCCTGCCAATCTTCATCAGAACTATAACAAACACAATACAAATACATGAATACAAATATATATGAACATATAATTTTACATTTTATATATATAGACATATATTCTATATAAATATATATATTATATGTTCATGTATATTTTTATTTATGTATTTATATTGTGTTTGTTATAGTTCTGAAGAAGATTGCTGGGCTATCAAAACTGTCAATGGTGGGTTGTAAAAAAGCATTGTAAAAAGTAATAAAGAATATAAATGATATTAATATTATATACATATTTTTATAAACTCCTGATTAATAAACCATTTGATTGATTATTTGTCCTTGTGTGTCTCAGTGCTGTAGTGGAAAAGAGTATGTAATTGAAATATGATATGAAACCAATATAAATAACATTCTTCCTCAAAATATTTAGATAATTGCAAGTATGTGAAATCTTACTCAAGTATTTAGTAACGTACTTGAATAATTATATACTTACAATCATACAATGTTTATGAATCCCATTATATATTAATATATGTATTTGTAAATAAATTGAACCAAATTCAGAATTAATAAAACTAGCCAAAATTAAAAAATCACAAACAATGATTTCACTGCCAAGATAGACTTCACACACACAAACACAAACAAATTTACATTAACTTACTAACCCATAACTCCAACTCATATTCTTGTTGCTTTTAATATTTTCAATAATAGAAATTTTTAATTTCTTTTATTTAATTCTTTGCATAGATAACAACTTTAGGCTGCTAAAGCATAATTTTGTGATGTATGTGGATATTTAATGCATAACTATCTACTTTTATGTATTTTCACTCTTTCATTTCAGCTCAAACTACACTGACTTTATATAATGATACATAGGTGAAAGTAGTTATGTTTAACATAAGTATAAACCTATTAATATTATTCTAAGATATATTTGTGTTTACTTAATAAATAATATTTCTGTAGTGTAATGTTCATACCACCATTCTTATGCAAGGTTGGAACTGATTTCCATACACTTTTATTACCTTGTGGAAAGGTGTAATCATAAACATATGACCAAAACATGTGAAAATGATATATAATCTCCAAGATGAATATTTCATGCTAAACCAGCACTCATCAGTTGGCCCAGATTACAATCTCTTATGCATAACTTTATCATGATAGATAGATAGATAGATAGATAGATAGATAGATAGATAGATAGATAGATAGATAGATAGATAGATAGATAGATAGATAGATAGATAGATAGATAGATAGATAGATAGATAGATAGATAGATAGATAGATAGATAGATAGATAGATAGATAGATAGATAGATAGATAGATAGATAGATAGATAGATAGATAGATAGATAGATAGATAGATAGATAGATAGATAGATAGATAGATAGATAGATAGATAGATAGATAGATAGATAGATAGATAGATAGATAGATAGATAGATAGATAGATAGATAGATAGATAGATAGATAGATAGATAGATAGATAGATAGATAGATAGATAGATAGATAGATAGATAGATAGATAGATAGATAGATAGATAGATAGATAGATAGATAGATAGATAGATAGATAGATAGATAGATAGATAGATAGATAGATAGATAGATAGATAGATAGATAGATAGATAGATAGATAAATAGATAGATGGGTGGGCAAGTAGATGGGTTGGCAGGTAGGCAGGTAGGTAGGTTGAAGATATCCAACTAGTATAGTTTAATTGATGTGTCAAACTTACTACCCTCATAACTTTGACACAAACCGCTTGGTAAAAGTATATAATGACTAATAAAAATTATTAATATTTATGTTTAATTTTAAACAAAGAGCTTAACACAGAATTTTAATTTTAACAACTATTATTATTACGTTGCCAATTTGTGTCGTTGCCTTATATAGCAAATGCTAAAATGTGAAATCTTTAAACATTAAAAGATTTCAAATAATAATGTACTTTAAATTTTGAATTTTAATAAAAATTTATACTGGTAAGTAATTCTATATTCTATACTAAATAGATTTTAAAATTAATTTACAAATTAAAATATGTTTGCATGTAAACCATACATATAATTTAACACAATAACATAAAGTGGATTGAATTAGAGAATTATTTGCATGAATAAATCTTTTAACACGAGCATCATATGAAAATAATTTAATATATTCTTAGGTTTATAAAGATTTTTTTTTTTAAGAAATACATTGGTCTTTGTCTTTTTTTAAATTTGATAGAACATGAAATTTTATTTAAGAACAAGTATTAGTCTCTGTTTATATATTTAAAACAAGTCATTAAATGTAGTTTGGATGCAAAGATATCAAAGTTTAAATACACTTTTCAAATTTTCTCCTCATTTATAGAAAAATATTTTTCTCTTTACAAGAATAAACCATATTGAAAAATTTTTAACAAAGAAATTCTTAGATTCAAATTCAGTTCTCCATAGAATTGAGTTATCTGCAACATAAATGATATTTATATTAATACTAATACAAAGAATCAATATACTTTTCTATGTACTTTGCACAATGAAAATATTAATTTTAAACTTCCAAAACTACCTATCAGTTTCAGCTATGAAACAACCTTCTTCAGAACTCATTTTAATATTTCAATTTAGAATTTGACAGCATTATGGATAAGCATAATATTATTTTAATTGGTTGTGAATTTGACATATCACAGCCTTATGAACAAATATACCTATATAGAGATTTTTATGTTTTTTCCTGTAAAATTTTGATTTTAGGAGACTCTAGAAAAATGTTGACTTCAGCAAAAGAAAATAAATTTAAATATTTTAGCAATTCATTTGCATTAATTGCTGATTTGCATGTATTAAATTAAAATCACTATTATTGACTGATTTGTATGGATTAATAAGTAATTACAATTTTTGCTTACAATTTTTCAATTTTTTTTAAGATTATCTAAACATTCATAATTTCTTATGTCTTCTTTTAATATGCAGGAGGTGAACATTTACAATTTTTACCACTATTTAATTAAATCCATTGTAATCAAAACTGTTTTATTTTCTCAAATAAAATTTAAAACCATGAAAAGCATTTTTTAAATATTTAAATAGTATATTTCAAAGTCAAAACACACGGGGCTTTTTAAGCATGGCAAACTACATTCCTGTTCATGTATCGGATTAAATTTATGAAAAGTTGTAAAACCAAATTCTCTACCAATATAAAAATAATGTGTATAATGCACATTAATGTATTTTAATGGCTGTAAAGTTTCTATCTTAAAGCTCACATGATCACCATCTCTTATACTAGCCACAAGCCAGAAACTATTCTGGGGATATTGGATGAGTAGGCATTAGATAGTGATTTTATGCACAAGCCTTCTGGCATCCATTGATTACTCTGGTTGGTACAGGGTAGTACTACTGTATGGAGCATTTTGCCTTGTTTATCTGCAAAGCTTATTGAGCTCTTATAAAAGTATCTGTAATAATGTAATTGTGTATTATTACATCCTTTAGTGTACATATAGTTCTAGACCACTTCATATTAGTGATTGAATTTACATGACCCTACCCACAAGAAAAAAAGTGTTTTGTTAATTTAAAATTCAAATTAGACCAAAAAAAGATTATCTGATTGAATATAAGTTGGGAATCTAATTATAGTCTATTATGGCCAAATAACAACATTTTATTACTATCAATGGAAATTATGCTACATCTTTACCAAGAGAATTAACTATATGGGTTATATACGATTGAGATATGACCAACCAGTCATTACATTATCTTTGCTTATATCTTAATATTCATTAGTATAATCTTCTATTCTCAGCATTTATATTCCACCTAGTGTAAGCTTTAGTAACTAATATATGCCAGATGGTAGTGCTTAATAAATCCCCAACCAGAACTGTCTAACCCAGGCATGTCAAACTGGCGGCCCCAGGGCCGCATGCGGCCCTCGAAAGGATTTTTCATGGCCCTCGTCTAAGATGCTATGTAATAAAATGAAAACAGAACGATATGTTGCAAACAATAAATTAATTTTTTTTAAAAAGCTCTTATATTTAATTACATGAACTAAAATATATACAGTAATTGTTGTCTACATACATAGCTAATTTATAATTCTCGGTTACACGCATAGCTTATGCCTTTATGATGATGAAGCATTTGAGATATGTGAATACCAAAGCTGGCAACGTTAATAATGTGCTGCTGTGCTTCCGAGAACATAAATACATTAGTCAGCTATTCCGCCACCAACGTAGCAATCCTATCTGCAGATATTGTTTTTTTTGAATTGTAACAAAAGGCAGTTGCGCTAGTTTCTTTATCCGGATTGGTGTGTTAAAAATTTAGGTTGTTCCCTTTTATAACTCATTCAAAAAATATAAGTAAACTGCTATATCCAAGAGTTTATATCTTTCTGAAACTAGTCAGACAGCATAAGAAATAACGAACATGCATTTTGTTATATAATATTTTAATTATAATCAAACATGAGAAACAATAATATTTTACATATAAGTTAGTAACGATTACATTTCAGTTTGGAAAACACTAAAAGTTCTACAATTTTACCAGTGTATGTTCGGCCTTGGGAAACTTTAGTGGCTTCGACCATTTCTAACCTACGGCCTTATGCACAGCTTTCTTCTTTGTCACATCTCTATCTTAATTGCTTCGTGCTGGGAAGTCAGGACTGAGAGAGAGAAAAAACGTAATCCGTACCTTTTATAGCTACCTCCATTTATCGAGCATAATTCCAGGAGCGAGAATCGATAGCAGCGCTCTCTTTACATTTAAATACTAGAGTAGCGTTAAATTTTTATGAGCGTATTTTGCATAAACGTAGTTGCAATTTTTTAAATTTTAAAAATTTAAATCTAAAGCTCTATTTTTATTACAGAAAATGCCACTTCCAACGCTAAATAAAAAAACGAAAGATTGATGACGAGGGAAGAAAATTTCAAGAAAGGTGGGAACTGAATTATTTTTGTGTGGAAGTGAACAATAAGATTAGTGCTTAATTTGCAAAGAAACTATTAGTGTTGCTAAAGAATACAATATTAAGCGACATTATAGCACTAATCACGAAAAACAATTTTCGTGTTTTGAAGCTAAAATAAGAGAAGAAAAATTAAAAACAATGAAGAATTCATTAAGTAGCCAGCAAGAGTGCTTACAAAATTTATAAAAAGTAATGAATCAGTAACAAGAGCTAGTTATGAAATAAGCTATTTATTAGCAAAACATTCAAAAGCATTCACCGATGGTTCTTTAATCAAGGAATGTATAATAAAAGCTGCTGAATTTGTCTGTCCAGAAAAAGTACAAGCGTTTGAGACATCTCATTATCAAGAAATACGGTGGCAGATAGAATTACTGAAATGGCAGATGACATCACTTAGCAATTACAGAAAATATCTACCAAAATCCAGTTCTTTTCAATTGCTATTGATGAAAGTACGGATATAAGAGATGTTGCACAAGTTGCTGTTTTTTTTCGTGGTTGCGATAATAACATGAGGATCACCGAAGAATTGTTGGAATTCATCCCTCTTCACAGAACAACAACTGGCGAAGATATTTTTGATGCCGTATGGAGCATTTTAGAAAAACTTAACTTGCCTGTTGACAAGCTTGTTTCTGTTACAACTGATGGTGCTAAATCGATGACAGGTGAAACTAAAGGTTTTGCGTCACGACTAGCAAGGAAATTACAAGACGAATATCCAGATAAACCGAAAATCAAAGCTTTTCATTGCCTCATTCACCAACAAGTTCTCTGTTTAAAATTATTAAAAATGGATCAAGTACTTAAAACAGTTACAAAGATAGTCAACTTTATTCGATCAAGAGCACTTAACCATCGCCAATTTACTTCGTTCCTTAAAGATTTAGAATCCGAATTCGAAGATCTTCCTTATTACACAGAAGTTCATTGGTTGTCCTGCCACAATGTCTTAAAGAGCTTCTATCTGATTTTGGAGGAAATAATATTATTTTTTGAAATGAAAGATGAAAACAACGAAAATATATCAATTATAAAAGATCCATTGTGGGTACAAGACCTAGCATTTTTAATAGATATTACAGGCCATCTGAATAATCTTAATATTACATTGCAAGGCAAAGATCAATTGATAACGAATATGTATGATGCAGTTGCAAGCTTTGTACAAAAACTGAATTTGTTTAAAAATCATTTGCAAAAGAACGTTTTGACGTATTTTCCTACATGTGAGCAGTTAAAAGCACAAAATCAAAGTTGCTCGTTTTCACATCACTCTGCAAAAATTGAAAAAATAAAAGACGAATTCGATAAACGTTTTGATGATTTCAAGGAGTTCGAAGAAATTTTTTCTCTTTTCACGGGACCATTTGCCTTTGAAGTCGAAAAAGCTCCGACTTCGATACAACTGGAATTAATTGATTTCCAGAATGATTTGATTTTAAAAACCAAATATCGAGAAGTAGGAACTCGAAAATTTATTCCTATTTAGGTGAAAATACCGGAAATTAAAAAATTTGCTGCACAAATTTTAAGCTTTTTTGGAAGTACATACTTATGTGAGAAATTATTTTCATGCATGAAATTAAATAAAACAGCTTACAGATCAAGATTAACTGATAAACATCTATCTGCCATAATGAAAATTGCTTGTTCTCAGTCTTTGAATCCAGATATTGAAAAACTAGTAAGAGGAAAACGCTGGCAAGTTTCCAGTAAAAACAATAAATTGTAGTTTTATAAATATGTAATCAGATAAAATAAATGTTTAAATAAAAGCAATACTATATCAATTGTATATTATTGAAGTGAATTCACTAAACTACATAATATGCTTTAATTACCCTATCTATATTCCTGCATTTTCACTTTCAAAATACAATTTTAAGAAAATTTGTGTGATGTGGCCCGCGAGAATCTTACCAGTAGCATAAAGTGGCCCATTGTTTGAATGAGTTTGACATGCCTGGTCTAACCCAAATATCTTCATATGCTAGAAGTTCATCTGAAGATATTTGGATAGGACAACACTGAGTTATAATTTATTAAATCCTATTTTGTTATCTATTGATTACAAAAGTTTACACTAGATATAATAAAAGTGGTGAGAAAAGAAAAATAAGCTATATGGATTACAATCCTTGGTTTACATATGTAAATACCTATTTTTCAATAGTTTTTTTCTCTCTCTCTTTAATGGGACATTGCATTTGTCGTCACTTAAATATTAAAAATCATCATGTTGTTTCATGGTGAGGACTGATGTTAATTTCCAAGACCACCTGATAATATTCCTATATTGGGATGAAATATCACATAATGATGAATGGTTTATTGTTTTTTCTATACATTGATATGAGTGACTAGAAATTTATTTATTTATATCCTTGTATGAGGTTTGATTAACCTACTTTGTTTGCAAATATTTAAATGTAATGTATTTTGATTATAAGTCCTGTATATATTGTTTATATTTAAGTTTGTGTTTTATAATTACGAATAATAGTATAGTAAATTTGCTTTCTAATCATGCCTCTTTTTATGAAAATATTTTTAAAAACGAAAGAAAGAAAAAAAAAAATCCAAATTTGTCGTTCTGAAAGAAACTTATTCTTTTAATAACAATATATTTTTTATAAATATAAATATTTATACAGAAAGAAAATTATTGTCTACTAGTGTACAGTGAGTTTTATTACATTTAAAGAATATTTTATTTGCAGAACATATTTACAATAGATGTCATAATATTATATTTATTTTCTTTTACTGACATTTATACTTTGATGTTTGATAAATAAGTTATAATTTCATTCTTCTGTTTGATTTATTTAATTTATTTTTTAAACAATTCATTGAAAAATGTATTTGGAGTGAAATTTAAAACCAACTTAAGATAAAAATAACGATATGCGTCCAAAACGTATTATCAACAAATTATATTCCGTTATAAAACTTAACCATGCATTCAAAAAAAAAAACTATTTGTTACGCTAAGCATTTATTAATTTATTAGTATTAATATTAACACTTTTTATATTTATTATAGTCAGGAATAAAGTTATATAAATATGCAATAGATAGAAGGTAAAGTTTTAACTTTAAACAGGCCACAATATGCCTGCAGTGGGAAACTATCACCAGTAATAAATGATCAAGCCGTTACAATTAAGAATCAGGATTTGACAATTTGACCACATGTTAGATGGATGAAATAAGAAAATTTGCTGGTATGTTGTAGAAAAGAAAAACTAGGAATCAGAGATAATGGAATAAATTTGGAGACATCTTTACTTTGCATTAAATTCCAAATGATAATGATCTAGATATTCTTAGATCAAAGATAAAATTAAGATTTTAAAATGCCCAAATTCTCGCCACCTGGCAATCTGAAGGCAGTAATACTGTCTTCCCCCCACTGTTTTCTTCGAGAGGCAATTGAAGATATCTTTTTTTTTTATCAAGAAATTTTATTGTCAGCTCAAAGAATTATAGCAATAACAGAGTTATGTTGTTAACAGACACTATAATAAAGGTTACACAACCCAATACCAACGGTCTGGGCATAAAAAAAATCAACTGTTCAATCACAAATTGTCCATTGCTACAAGGCTCCATGTAGCATTGTAGATGTATGTTGGAGCTAATTTTTCATCTCTGCTTCTGATGGTCTGAAGTTTTGCAAGTAATTTCTTACGGTCAACCAAGGTATGGCCATAAATGAGTGCGCACCTGCTTGACCAATAAGCAAATAGCAGAAAAGTTATGATTCTTATGGATGAAAAGATCCCGTTGGATATGCTAGTAATCAGTCCAGTGAGGAGAGGCACTCTAGTTTGTATATGGTTGCAATAAAGTCTCTGTCCCATTAGAGTTGAAGAGATCTTTTCAATACTGTGAACTGTATAAACCCAGTTTTGCTTTTCACTTATCTATACATCATAAAATCTGGTTTATGGACAATAATAAACAAACAACTACGATATTATAAAAGTCAATGTAACTTAATGCAGCACCATCTGGTGATAAAGCTTTTTTTTTTACGATGAAGCCAATCATCACATATTCACAATCTGATTAATAGTTTGCATTTTAAAAAGTTCACTTTTACACAAAACATTAAAATAAATATTAATAAAATTTAAAAACAAAAAAGCATTTTTTATTATATTCAATTAATTATTTTTATTACGTATATGGTATTCAGTGATAAAATGAATGATTCATTATATACAATTCTAGATATTATTTACTTCGAGCTGATATAATGCAATTATTAATTACATAAACGTTTACAATAAAAATAAAACGTTTAAAATTTAAATTAGCATTTATGAATTTATGAAAATATATAGTTGTTATAAATATATACGAGTGCTATTGTTTGTATAAATAACTAATATGTGGATGAATGAGATAAGAAAAATTGTTGAAATAACAAAACAAAAAAATCATCCTTCAGTAGAACAATAAAGCTTGATATTTTATTCATATATACGTTTATAAACACTATATATATATATCAGACACAATAATATATAATAGAACAAAACACTGAAATTGTACAATTTTCAATATATAAATAAATAACAGTTATCGCTAGTTACAGTATTACTCACTATCACCTTGGAAAGCATTTACATAAATGCTGCTACCTAAGATGGCAGTCATGCTATAAGCTATCTATCGCAATGGCATGAGAATTCGTAATGGTGAGATAACAAATGAAATGTAAAGAGAAATTACCTCTAGCTTTGAAGTAAATAGTCACATACAAAAAAAAATTACGAACACTTGATTTACTATGAAATCGATGTTGTATCATTGGGCAGTATTAACTTTTGCTCATAATAGAAACTAAAAGCAAACCAAAGTAGCATGCATATGTATATGAAGAAAATCACCACAAGTAAGCAGACTGCGAATATCTTGAATGGATCTTTGGGCTGAAATATCCTTTACCCATCTGTGTGAGAGCACAAACAAAAAGGGCTTGTATCTAAGCAAGACAAAAAATCACTACATATAGATTGCAGATAATTTTTTTACCTTTTTACTTAGCCAACATCCAGTCTGTGATACCTGCTGGTCCAAATTGACAAATATAGAACATATGCCAAATGAAAGACATCAATACAACTATCAAAGTCTGGATTCTATTGGTACATTTGTGTAAGACGCATTAAGTAAATAGTTATATACAAGAAGATTACAACTTGTTTTACTATGAAGGTGCTGTAGTATAACTTTTGCCCATACTGGTGACCGAAAACAAACCAAAATAGCATGCATATATACATGATGAAAATCACCACAGGCAGATTATAATACCTTCTTTATCTACACTGAAAAAATAAGAATGAATGGAACTTTGGGATCCAATATCCTTTACTCATGTGACAGAGAATGCAAACAAAAAGAGAGAGTATCTAAGTGAGACAAAAAATCACTACAAATAGATTGTGAATACATTTTTGTCTCTTTACTTAGCATTCACGCTGTGATACCTGCTGACCTAATCTGACACAAAACACATACCAAACAAAAGACATCAATACAACAATCAAAGTGTTAGAAGTGAGTGGGAATTTAATTAATATAAAATTTAAGAATGATAATAATTAAACAAAAACATTCATTTTATACTGCAGGGTGGGGTGCAGCCTCTATGGATAAGTCACCACTGATATATAGTTATAATTTATTTATCTATTTATATATTGATGTACTGGAAATTATAGAATATATCAAAATAAATAATATAAAAAAATAACAATTTTTAACTTCCTTTACCATTAGCTTGTTTTCAATTTTTTCAGAATTATTTCGTTTTTTTAATCAGCCTTTTGAATAAAACCTATTAATCTCATCATAACTATTTAATATTTATCTTACTTTATTGTTGTTTGGTTTATTATTTTTGTTTCATAATTAGAAATTCTATACTGATTGTAATATATATATATATATACATTAAATTATTGTGTATAGATCAAATGATGTTTAAAAAGATGATTACACATATCTATACATAAAATAATAAGCTACCTTTTAAAAACAGGCAAAACTCTCCATACAGTAGTGCCACTCAGTGCCAGCCCGAGTAATTAATGGATGCCAGGAGGCTTGTGCATAAAATCCCCATCTAGTACCTATTCATCCAATATCCCCAGACTAGTTTCTGGTTTGTGGCCTTTGTCAGGGAGGAGCCTTGGATCTGAGAGCACTGAACAAGCCTTCTGGCATCCATTGATTACTCTGGCTGGCACTGAGTGGCGCTACTGTATGGAAAGCTTTGTCTGTTTTAATAAAAGTTATGTGCAAGCATAAGAAATGGTGATCATGTGATGTTTAGTGGTTTAATACCTTTTTAAAAAATACTACATATAACAATTTTAAATCATAATAATGGTAATTTTTATATAAAACCATGACTATAAACATTATTTAATTACATTTTTTAATCACTTGGCATCAGAATTTGAACATACAGTTTTAATTTTAAAATGTTATTTTAAGATTGTCAAAATGAGTCCCTATGTAAAATAAATAATTATTACATCTTGTGTAGTTTGGTGTGATGGTAAAATAGCAGATCCCAGAGCCCAAGGACCATGAATCACCCCTAGCATTTTATGAATTTCCAAATAATATCATTCGATATTATTACATGTTATTAGCAAATTGTAAAGTAATATTTTGACAACTATTTCAAATATCAGATATGAATTATTTTTATTAACTCAATTTTCAACTCTAACTTTGATAACTTGCTATTAAAAAATTTACAGATATAAATTTAGCAATTCTCAAATATATTAATAATCTTGGATTTTATAATATTTAGACACACAAAAAAATGAAAGTTGTAAGTTATAAAATGAGGGTGCCTCAGTAATTTATATTTGGAACCTATACCATATGAAATCCATTGATTACTAAACTTCACAGCAAATGACTTTAGAGTGAAACTAATTACTCATTCTTTGAAGTCTATGAGTAATTAGTAATATTGTTGTCAATATTTCCTTGCTATCCATAATAAATTGAAAAGTCTTCCCTCTTACAGCAATTCAAAAACATCCCAACATTTTTTAAATTTTATTCATTCAGAAAACTCTACAACATTTCTTCAACTCAATCAAAAATTCAAGGTGGCTGCCCTCTACATGTAGTGTGATACTTAAACACCTTTTTGCATAATTAGTAGGGCAAATAAAACATATTACAATAATGCCTCTACTTGCCTCAAAACTCTCTTAGAAAATTCCATTATGGTATTTTGGGATTAACACTGCTGTGACATAATCATGGGCCATAATTATTCTAACTTCGGGAATATATTTTCATTGCTTGTGAAATATCATATCACTTTAGGTTTAGCAGACGTTATATTTAAAAAATGAGTTTTTGAATTCAAGATAATTTAAAAAAATTATTAAGAATATGGTTTCCTTTACTAATTTTTTTAACTAAAAAATCTTTTATTTATATCGTAAGCATAACATTTTTTTAAAATTAACTTGAATTCAAATTTTTAAATTATAAAGTTCGTATTCATAATAACGTTTTAAATTTAGTTGAATTCAAAAACTCATTTCTTAAATGTAAAGTTTGCTAATCTTGAAACAAATAACAAATCTAAAGTGTGTGGATAATTCGCAAAGTTGGAATAATTATAACCTGATAATTACATCACAGTAGCGCTAATTACAAAGTACCTTCGTTATGAAATATAATTTAGAAATACATCTGTTACCATTCTTCTGATGCATTGCATACCTCAGTATAGTTGCCTTATTATGTTGTTTCTTGTTCATTACTGTGACAATTTAGTATACGTTGTTTAAAATGTCCTTAAACAAAGACGACAAACTGGATGAGTAATAAATAGTGTATTACGCAAAAATTCATGAAAATAATTCCCTCTCTTTATATCCCTTTAGTGAAATTTCTGCTAGTATTATTACACATACACTTTATCTGATTATAAAAAGTTTAAAAGTAATTTCTCTTTTCTTTTTTTTTTTATTGTTGATTTTTATAAAGTTGTATGTGCACCCACATTCGATCACATATTCACATATAAGATTGGCTACTTAAAAAAAAAAATCGATAAATGTAATTCATTTATTTCAAGACAATTAAACAGCAAAACAACAACAATATTATTATCTTTTTTTTTAATTATAAAAGAAAAATAATAAACAAAAAATATAAAATAAATTCGTACTAAAATTTCTGCACAGGCGCACAAATGCATGCACAGTATATGAAGACAGTCATTCCTAATAAAATTATATTTAATGAGTATAATTAAAAAGTGGATAAAATCAATAAATGATTGTATCTCAATTGCAGTTTTAATCATGGGCTTGGTTTGATCCAGTACTAGAGAGGCGAATTCTGGAGCTAAAGGCGGCAACTGGTATTTAAACACACAAACAATAAACTTTTTCAATTCTTCTTTTATTCTCAAGTTTGTTAGTCATTAAACATTTGCCTTTAAAAAATTATATTTCATATGATGCTCCAGATTCATTTTAATAGTCGAGCATTGTTAGCCGAGAGATCATCGCAATTGCCTTGCAAGCAAGTAGTTGGTTGCAGACGGTTGTGGGTTCGCATCTTGGCCAATGAAAGAGATTAATGTTAATATTCGATAGAAAAACACACATTTTCTTTTAATTAAATCACAAATAATATAATATAACATTAAATCATCTGTGCTTTTTATTTTCAAAAGTAACTTTATTGCCTATGAATACAAGGTATAAATAGTAGAGCAAATACAAAGTGAAAAATTAAACAAATTGTCTTGAATTTTGATGAGTGTTTGAACAGTTTGAGGAGGATGCGCTTTTTTCACCAGTCTTGTAAATTGAGAGTACGGCATCTTTACTTGACAAAACATGAGCAGGGAAACAACATATTATCCAGCCTTCCAACCATTATGGGAAGGCTAATTGTTGACTATCAATCACCCAAGTTGGGTACACCCAATCATGACCAGAGCTGTCTTAGTGGCTCATGTATAGTGACTTTCAGACTGACTGAGAAGGAAGCCCCTGAGTGCTGAAGCAAAAACTATTCTGGCAACACCTTCAGCTTCCAGGTATCATTTGTAGATTCTTTTAGGTGAGATCAAGTGATCCCTCTTTCTGATAGCCCTGATCCTGTGCAAAAGTTCATTGTTTAAATTACTTCACTATAAACTCATCAACACTCCTTTAACACTTTAAGCAAATAATTTTATTTATTATAACAGTTTCGACTGTACTAGCAGTCTTCATCAGATCTACAACATAAAAAATTAGACAAATATTATATCAATACAACCAAAATTTTTATTCTTCATATTCTCATATAAAATTATAATAAAACAAAATAATATAAAGCAAAAACAACTCAATCCAAAAACTTTTCAAACAAAAATTTTTTTCAAATCTTTTAAAAACCCAAAACATAAAAACTAAACTATAAAAAATTAATAATAATAATAATAAAAAAATAAAAAATAATAAAAAATTAATAACAAAAAAAATTAATAATAAAAATATAAAAATTTCTTTAAAATTATTTTTAAATTATTTTTTAAGATTACAAGCAAATAAATGTATTAAAACAATTCAAATTTTAGCATCAAACCATTAAAAACAAAACCCTTAAAACCCATTAAACATTAATCTAAAAATTAATACCAAAAATTATCATTTTTAATATAATTAATTACATAAATAAGACCAAAACCCAAAATCAAAAATTAAAATTAAAAAATAAAATTAAAAAATCAAAACAAAATATTAAAAATCAAAAACTGTAAACTAAAATCATTCTTTCCCCTTTTTTTACACTCCCATTTATACCATACCTACTTCATTTTATACCTTCATACCATCCCTTCAATTCCCTTCCTCATCTATACTCTAATACTCCCTACCATCTTTACTTATTTAACTACCCTCTTATAACATTTAATATCAATACCAACTTAACTATTTTTATCTTAACTTTCCTTCTACCTTCACCTTTCCTCCATCTTTCTTTTTTATTAATAACTTCCTAACTTCCTTTTTTCCCCATCAACTAGCTCTCTCTATTAACCACTTCTATTACTTAATTACCTAAATTTTAATTCTTTACCCTATTAAGCTTTACATTTCCACTCACTTTAATCATCCTAAACATTGCTTTTTAATTTCACACTACCAAAGTCCTTATCCCTTTTTCTCTATTAATACTAGGCCTTATTCTCTTATCTTCCTGTCCCTTCTACTATTTGCATAACTAATCATTTTTATACTTTCCTTCTCCAAATTATGCCCTGTCTCTATCATATGCACAAATATTGGTGAACTTTTTTCATACCTATGTTGCCTCAGCCTTGTATATATAGAGTTCTTTGTTTCACCCAGATATTTATTTATAACCCCCTTATCTCTACACTTTTTACACTCTATCATATAAACCCCATTAACATAATTCCTCTCTTTATCTATATATTTATTATCCAAAACCTTCATCAAATTTTTCCTCTTCTTATTTACTATTCTATATTTCACCTCATTTCTACATTTTACATTAAGCTTTTTAATTATACTAATAATCTTCCTAACTATTCTATAATCACATACTCTTATTCCTATATATTTGTTTTTCCTATCCTTTTCAATTACTCTTCTCTCATTTTCTTCTCCCTTTCTACATTTCCTTTCTACACGCTCAATACTCCTCATTATTATCTTTTCTGGAAACTCACTATCCCTAAACTCCTTAAATGTCATATCTATTTTCTTTTTATAATCCTCCCTATCTCTGCAATAATTATTTGTTCTAAATACTCTTGATGTTATAGCATTAATATTAAATTGCTTATCTACATCAGACTCCCAATTCACTATATTACTCTTCTTCATCTTTCTAAACACTCTGTTCTCACTTTACACTTCCCTTTACTATACTCTTTTTTCATCATTATATCCAAATACACCAATTCATTATTCTTTTCCCATTCCATTGTGAATCCTAACTTCTTATCCAACATATTAACCTTATCATAATACTTTTTTACTTGTCTTTCAGTCTTATTAAATATCAATAAGAAATCATCTACATATCTCTTAATTAAAATTGGTGCATTTTCCTCCTTCACCATAGCTTCTTCTATATCTTGCATGTAAATATCACTCAACACTCCACTTAATGCCCCTCCTATCAATAACCCTTCTTTCTGTTTATAATAATTCCCATTAAACTGAAAAGTAATATCTCTACAAAACAAACTCATTAAATTTTCTAACACTTCTACTGGAATTTCTACCTCTTTCTCTCTATCCCTCCTATACTTATCCACTGCCAACTTTAGTGCTTTTTTTACATCTATATTTGTGTACATAGACACCACATCCATTTTTACCATTATCAAATTATACCTCTCATATTTTTCCACCCTTTCTCTAATTTCCTCCACTAACTCCCTATTATTTTTTTATGAAAGCCACACTCTCTCTATTCACATACTTTCTAAACATCTTTCTCAACCATTTTGATACCCTATCATAATATGATCCTACACCATTAATCACTGATCTCAATGGCACCCCTTCTTTATATATTTTTGGTGCTCCATAAATCTTCACCACCTCACAATCCTTACTTACTATATTCTCCATTACTCCCCTACTTACCACTCTCTCTATTCACATACTTTCTAAACATCTTTCTCAACCATTTTGATACCCTATCATAATATGATCCTACACCATTAATCACTGATCTCAATGGCACCCCCCTTCTTTATATATTTTGGTGCTCCATAAATCTTCGCCACCTCACAATCCTTACTTACTATATTCTCCATTACTCCCCTACTTATCATTCCTTTATTACACAATCCTTTAACCATTTCATATATCTTATCACTCTTCATCTTCATATCATTTCTTCCTATTTTAACAAAAAATTCCTCCTTCAACAACTCTTCCATTTTTTTAATATATTCTTCTCTATACATTATAGCCAATTTTCCACCTTTATCTGACCATAAAAATTACATCTCTTTCATATTCCCTTTTAAGTTTTTTAACTTCATCTATCCTTATCTTTCTTTCCATCTGTTTCCTATTTTGTCTTACATACTTCATTTTATATACCCCTTAACCAATGCAACAAACCTTTCCAGCCAAGCCAGCAGTTCTACAGGTGGGATCCTATCCGTAGGCAGTGCTGAGTCAATGGGGGGGAGGGGATTAAAGAATGAAAAACAGCTGATGTAAACCATTCTTTTAGCCCAACCTGAATATTATGGGCCCTCCGATATAGAAAGGTTTTAATAAAGTAAAAAGCAAGCCCATCAGCCCTTCTGGGTTGGCACATCCTTTTGTGACTTATCGCAATAATTTTCTTCCAGAACAGTTGAGAGCAAAGAGAGTTAACTTTCACTTGGAAACTTTTAGTTGGCACTATTATGGCATAAAATAATTTATCTTTGGAAATGCTAGCATATTAAATAATGCCACTTTTCCCACCAATAACAGGTAAATCCCTGAAATCGATTTCAACTGTGCTTTTGACCACCTCAAGTATTTTTCTTTGAATCTGAATTCTCATATCTCTTGTAGAAAGCATAAGGGTAAAACCAAAAAACTTTTGTGTCATTTCCAAAAATTTAGATGAAATCTTCTTCCCAGTCAATAACCACCATGCCACAGACTTCTCCTGATTAGAGCTGTGACCATAGTTCTCAGAATACTAGTCCATGATTTTCTTGAGACCAGGAATATATTTCTCTGATGGAAGAAACACCACAATGTCGTTGACATATGTGAGACATTCATCCACTCTTCGCAGTTTGTAATAGGAATACCTGGCAGGTACCTCTCAAGTCTAACCAGTAGCAGGTTGATGAATGCTGTGAACAAAAGAGTACTGAGCAGGGAACCCTGCAGGATAGAGAGATTCAGATGAAAGCCAGGTGCCACCTTTCCATCTAAAGTGATGAGAATCTCTTACTAAGAAGATTTTCTATTATGGAAAGATGGGCCTCAGAGACCATATAACACCTAAATACCCCAATCAGTAGATCAATACTCACCAAGTCAAACACTGCCCTTATGTCTAGTTGGACAGCAATTGGCCTGACACCTCTACGATGCTTCACATGCTCAAGTACAATTTTAAACAAATAGAGAGCATTGGTAGTAGATAGCTCTTTTTTGTGAACTGTGCAGCAGACAAGTTTTGATAAATTGTATTTTGAATGCAGTCCTTAATATGTGTCTCAATCCTTTATCGCAATAAACTAATGTCTTATTTATATTTTAGTTAACATAATTATTTTTAAAATGTTAATATCAGAAAAAATTTTCTTTATTTTATTGTAATCAATGTTGTATTTTCTTAATACACAATTTATTTATTAAATAAATATTATCAATAATTAGCAAGGTACTTTTATTTTGCTTCTATGTAAAATTGTTTTTTCCAAATGCCAACAAGATGTAACCCATTTTTAATTTTTATATAGCGAAGAAAGCAAAACAATATTTAAATGTCTCCCTGCAGGACAAAGTTTATCTGACTGCCTTTTATAGAACAGCAATGAAGAAGATCATAAATGTCACCCTTGATCACTGTCATGTGATGAGCATTTGTGGTTTTCATCTTTTTTTTTTTCATATGTCAAATGTGTTAATCGGGAAGTGAACCCAGGCCAGCTGCTTGGAAGGCAGCTATGCTAACCACTAGTCCACCAACACTTGACATCTTTCATTTTATTCTCTAGCTAAAATGCATATTCATTTTCTAACCAACATTAGATGGTTCTTAAACCTATTGAAAAGTTTTTCAAGTTTACTTGAGTGGTATTCAAACTCAGTTTGGGACATGGCAAGCAAATATTAATGCTATCCATTTTAATTTTGTTAATGATAGAATGCTATGAAATAATTGGCAGCCATTTTTTAACAAGTGTAATATTTTTCTGTGATTAATATTTTATTCTGATAAAACCAATGATCTTTGAGGAAAAATTATCAAATATTTTATTAAACTCATCTTACTAAATACATGAAACCAATGTGTGTAATTTTTATTTATAATTTATGATTATGGTTGTAGTTATTGCAAAGAAACTATTTAAATATTTACAATATTATAATGCATGACAATATAAAATGCAGAAATAAAAGCTGGTTTAAAAATGATTCCATTCCTGGTCATTTTCAGCATTTGTTAAGTCAAATTTAAGTGCAGTTTTCTTAAAGAAAGTATAGCAAAAAAGGTATATATTATGAATGCATATAATAAGCCATATTCTCTTTCTAGTGTAATTTTCAATGTAGCAATATGATTTAAATTTTTTTTTTTAATTTTATTCATTTTTGCAAAAGATTGGGGTGAGGAGAAGTAATGGGGATGTACTATATAAGGACTTAAAAATAAATTGACACTTTCAGATATCTACAGAATAAACTACATTTTTATATTATATAAAAATAAATTGTCTTGATGTGAACCTAGTTTTAATTATAAAAAATAAAAAAATTGAGTATAATGTTAATTACATTTGTTGATATTAGATTGTAAAAAAAATTGGCCACATGAAAATAAATAAATTGTATGTATTCATGCATATATATATATATATCTGTGTGAATATTAATTCAATTTAGTTAAATTTTTTTTTATCTTTACCAATATTATTATTAAATACTTACTTAAAAACAAATAATTACTTAATGTAAGAAAGAAAGCCACTCTAAATTAATCTCTTTCAACTAGATTTTGGATTTGGCAGACATTATTTTTTACTCAAAAACAAATTGTTATTAATAATAATCAGTAAACATTTTTTTAAATATTTTATTTACAGTTTTATATACAATAATTTAAAATTAATTTTAAAAACTTTTATTTTAAAACTAATGTCTAAATCTACAGTTGATGAATAATATTTTTTTTAAAAAAAAATCATGTAAATCTAAAATTTATGAATAAATTGAAAATTAATAATTTAAAAATATTTAATTTTTTTATTTATTTTTATTTTATAATAATTATTATATATTTTTTATTTTTTTACAAAAAATTTAATATTTTACAGTTTTTATTATATAATCTACAATTATTGTGACAATTGCATCTTTGATTAAAAAATGCATAAAAGAGTAAATATGGTATTTCAATAGTCAATAGTTTAAAAAACAAAGCAAGTAGAATAAAAATAATAAATTTGCATTTAGTAGGAGAAATTTAAAAGTAACCTGCATTCTCAATACTTTAATAAAATGTTTTTAAATCTTTTTTAAAGATATTAGAAAAATCAAAAGAAAACTACTTTGGTGAGATAGTTTCCAGATTCAGAATATATCGCTATTCTGCATGACATAGTGTGATGACAGAGTGCTGGTCTGTGATGTTGAAGGTTTATAGATCGTAACTCAACTCTGTTACTCCCTGTTCTTTAACATTTTATGAACTCCTTAGCAATAAGATCTCATCATTATTAATTGTTGTTGTTGTTATTACTACTACTGCTACTGCTGCTACCACTGCTGATACTACAGTCACCACTGCCACCATGACCACACCATTAATAGTACTACTACCATTACTACTACCACAATTACAACCACTACTATTAATAGTACTACTACCATTACTACTACTACTGCTGCTGCTGCTATTTCTATTGCTATTATCATTATTATTAGCCTTGAAATAGTTTAGAATACTGTTAGTCTGGTGGAGTTTGAACCTTAAAGTTCATGGATCAGCACTACAGATCTATCTTTTCTATATAATACAACTTTTTATGAACTTCTTAATAATAAAACCAGTGAACTATTTTTATTTTATTTTAATTTATTGGTAGCTAAGATATGTAAATGTGCATAAAATAAATTTATAGTATTAAAACTATAAATCTTTCATTAAAATAAATTTTATATATTAGAATTAGATACAAACCAAAAAAAATGAAGAAGCCCAAAACCTTGTATACCGCTAAATTCACTATTCAAAAATTCTGATTTACTTACTTATAGTTTGAAAAAATATTAAATTAAAAAAAGGGCTAAATATTAATAAATATTTTTTTAGTATACTTTGAAACAAGTTACCAACTATGAACACCAAAAAAAGACTGAAATATCTTTATACAAATATATATTTGAAATATACTAATGTAGAATTATGTAGAAATTATATCTTTCGCATGTCATCATCAAGAATTTTTATCATTGTAATAATAAAGAAAAAGATAGCTTTTTTGTTGTCTTAATATGCAAAAATATTGTTTTGAATGTTAATAATAATATTCTCCCTTCTTCTTCTTAATCTTCTACTCATTGATTTTATTAATAAATATATTTAATAACTACTTTCATTTTCACTTGCTTCTATATTTACCCCCCCCCCTCCTTTATAGTTTTGACTGCCCAACAATCATCCTACAAAATATTTAAATACCCCTGATTACTTAGAAAAACAATATATTATAAATTATGTCTAAATATGAACATATTCTTATTTTAATTTAAGTATACAAAATATTAGTGATACTTCTATAATTATATTTTAGCTTAAACTGATATTCTTTAATTCTACTTAATAGTAATTATAATGCATCCCTTTGTTCTATACTTTTTTATATTTATATATTCTATACTTGTATCATATATATGAATTATTCTTTAAACACTTGAATGTATCGTTTAACATATAAATTAGTCAATACATTGTAGAAAGTGGAATATAAATATTGAATTGCCCAAATCTCTACTTCCTGTCAATCATAAAACACCAGTCATTTTATCTATCTAACAGTATCCATAAAATGTATACATATACTAATCCAGATCTTATAGAACTGATAAGCTTATCAACGCTCAACATCCAATCAGACCAAACAAAATCTTTTCCAATATAAGTATGAGACTTAGGTATATTGAAAAAGACTTTGGTTGTAATTTAAGTCTGCTTTGAAATTTAGTCATTATAATTTCACCGATCAAAATTTTCACGACTGTAATATCTAAAGATAGTATACATAAGTGGTCGTTTTATGTATACATTTAGTTTGCTAAAGATGCTAGTGCCTTATGATTGCCAGGAAAGGGAAGATTTGCTGACCTCAATATTTACATTTAACATAAATGCTAAAGTACAATGTGCAGTATTTTACTTTTTTAAATTACATTTTATTGATGTCATTATGTGTATACATACATTTTTAAATATTTGTCACAAATAAAGATTGTAGACATATACATCTCTGTATATATATATATTTCATTTCTTATAGTCATTTCTCAAAAATGGCATCTTGAGAAGGTTCATATGTGAATAAAAATCGATTTGATGGTATTAAATTAACTTGTAATTCAATGCGTTGTCTGTTATTTTGATTTATTTATAATTCAACGATTGATTAAGAATTTATATATATATAATAATTAAATACATGTATAGTATTTATATTCTAAGCTCGATGTAATTAGATGGAATTTGAACCCATATTTTCAAGCTCCCTTCATTTTTTTCAATAATACACATGATCCTATACTTGCAAAAATATAAATGATTTACAATATATGTATTTCATGTTGAACCAGCACTCATCAATTGGTCCAAATCATCATCTCTCACAAATATATATTATAATCAGTGCTCAGTTTATATTAAGATAGCAAATCTTTCTACTTTAATGGACAGGCTTCTGTCTTCTCCACTCTTCAACTCTTCAATCTATCCATAGTATTGAAATCAGATGGCAGCATGTTCAAAGCCTTTATTTCCTAATTTTTATTGTGTCATACCCATGTTGACCATAAGTTAATCTAATCCCTCATATGTAGGACTTTAATTAATTATATATATATATATATATATATAACATTCTAATAAAAGTATACTTTATATACTTGAAGTTTAAATGTAATATAAGGGGTTTGAACACATGCTTTCAAGCTCTCTTCAGCCATCCATTCTATCTCCTACAGCCAATACACATGAACACACACAAGTTAAAAAGATAAATGTTAAATGGGCTTTCCATCACCCGATTTCTAATGGTATGGATGGCTGAAGAGTTGGAGGGTGAAATAGATTGAAACCTGTCTATTAAAATTATAAAATTTGCTTTCTTAATATAAAACCGAGGACTGATAATATATATGTGTGGAGGATGATAATCTGGGCCAACTGATGAGAGCTGGTTCAGCATCAAATAAGTATATTGGGGATCATTTACTTTTTTCACATATGGATTGCTGTGTGTATTAGATTAGTTGCATGAGATAGAGTGGACAGCTGAAAGGAGCTTGAAAGTCTGTATTCAAACCCACCTATATATATAATAGGCTAAATCTCTGCTATTATTATAAAGTATATAAAAAAGACTGACAAAAAACGAAGAATAAAATTAACTTAAATAAATTACACTTTCAATTCATTAATATTATAACCATGATTATACCCCTCCCCCCCAAATACGATCATTTAGCGTTACAATTTGAGCAATAAATCAAGCTTCTTTAATATTTTGCCTTCTGCTATTTCTTTTTCCTAAATTATTTCAAGAATATAACAGGATCAAAATCAGACCCATATTCCTTTTCATGACTATAAATCTTAGTATTGTTGAGGTAATTTGTGAATAAAGAAATGACAGAAAGTAAAAGATTAAAGAAGCTTGGTTTCGTGTACAAAATGGATGCGTAATGAATCAGAGAGCCAATAGCATTCAAGTAATTTGTTAATTGTAAAAAAAAAAAAAAAAAAGTTTTTTTTAAAAATAATCATGATTATTATGCTTATGAGCCCAAAGTATACTTGCTTTGTGTATAAATTAGTTTTATTCTTTATTTTCTGGTACAATGTTTTTACATTATTTATACTAATGGCAGTGGTTCAATTTATTATATATATGTGTGTGTGTGTGTTTATGTGCACGTGCATGTCTACAGCCTTTATTAATAACACAGATTTTAAAATTTTATGCTTATCAAGGCATCAAAAAAAACTAATTTTAAAAACTGGGTATTTTGTCTAGAACAATGGTTTCCAACATTTTTGTTTTTTTTTTGGCTATGCCCCATCTAAGCATCTGTAAAATCCTAATGCACCCTCTCTCCTATCATGACATATATTTCTTATTATTCAAAAAATGAATTCCTATTTGTGTAGAGAAAGCCTAAAGGACAGTTGAAGTACAATGGAGTTTCAAGCCACTTAACTTGCTACAAGAAACAATAGGGAGGTAAGAAATAAAGGTTATTTTAAGCCGAAAATACACTGAGAAAAAGATGGCTCAGAGAGAAACTAAGAAACATTCTTAGCTTAATTTATGAACAATAAGATATAAGAAGAGTTGATGGGCTTTCAAGTTCACTATTAATAACTCAAAAAAATCCACTGATAATAACTCATTTTCAAATTGTCCTATTTAAAATCAAATTGCTCCCGTGTAGGGCATACGACCCACATAGACAATCATTGGTCTAAAATATAGTTGTAAATAGAATTTAATAAAGGACTGCAATGATAGAGAAATTAGTGTCATTTAAAATTTTTGGGTTTAAAAAAAAGTTTTTTTTATTACTAACTGAATTGGTGAACATCTTCAGGACCATTCAGGAAAGAGTGCAAAAGCAATAAAAAAAAGTCAAAAAAATAAAGAATAGCAAACACATTGTAGTAAATGGCATTAGAACAAGATAATTGGCATGAGATGGATATATATATATATATATATATAGAGAGAGAGAGGATTATTTTTATATACTGGACTATTTCCATCATCTAATATGTGTCGAATGTCTTTAGAAAAATTTAACTTTATTTAAATATTTTAAATGCATTCAACTGTTAGTAATAGCACAAGGCCTGTATAAACACAACATTTTAAGAGGTATTATTTACCCTGACCAATGACAGTACTAGAAGAGGGAGAATAATACCTCTCAAAACGTGCGTATACTAACTTCTGTGTTATTATTAATAGTTGAATGTAATTGGAATACTTGAATAAAATTAATTTTTTTTAAAGACATTCAATATTTATATTAGATGATGGAAATAGTCCATTATATAAATACAATTAAAATATCACCACAAACTTTCAGGAATACACAGTATATAGAGGGTGTCTCAGAAAAGATTATCAAAACAAATACTCAACTGGATGCCACTAGTAAAGAGAAAAGGATGGCATCCAATAAGAAGCTGAAAAGAAGGAATAGAGAATTTTAGAAACACAAATTTATATGAATATTTATAGATGGACAGAGAGGTATGGTGATTAAGAATTGGAAGATGCCATACACTTTATAGACTGATAAACAGAAGAAAAATATAAGTTGAGTATGCTGTATACATGTTGAAAAATCAAATATATATTGGATGTTTTAAAAACTATAAAAATAAAAACAAAATGTGTGAAATGATGGTTAATGTACTGATCTGCCAGTCCTATCATGTGAAACTAACTTTGCCATTAAACCAGAATTTATGTAGATCATTGAAAAGCATTAGAGGGTTTTTTTCTGATAGATTATTCAGAAGCAAGCCATAGTAAATATATAATTTTTAGTTGAAAAATAGAAATAAATTCTGTTGGGTTGGTCCAATTGGTTTCAAAATATTGCTGATAATAGAAGAATTAATTAAAATGTAATGCTATTTTTTTATTAGTTAGGAAAAGCTTCATTCAAAAACAGGAAATACGCTTATTAATTGCTTTACTTAATACTTAAAAAAGTTTGAAGAAGGTTCATGTCAAAGTTGTGGGTAGAGCAAGTTTGATGTTTGTAAGTCAAATATAATAATTTACTATTGATAAATACTGTATATATAATAAATATATATATATGAGTGATGGTAATCTTGGGCCAACTGATGAGTGCTGGTTCAGCATGAATTGTATCTTAGGATCATTTGCCTTTTATTGAAAGAGAAATGTGAATAACTCCATGTGTGGGAGTGTTTAATTTTTAAAAAATCAGATATACTAATCTTTAACTGAGGTTTAAAAATTATATCTGAGTTAGAGACAATGGATAATTTAATAAATGATTAGTGTAAATCATTACAGTATTTATCTAGAGTCGATGATGTCAAAGTTGTGGGTGGAGTAAGTTTGATGATCGTATATCAAAATTAACAGTTTATTATTGATAAATACTGAACAAATGATAAAGATATATATAAGAGATTGTAACCTGGACCAGCTCATAAGTGTTTGTTCAATCTGAATTGCTTTGGGATCATTTGTCTTTTCATATGCCTTTATTTATAGTTTCAAGAGCATAAACATCACATGATATTCATTTTCTATGCTTGCTTATAACTGTTATTAAAACAGGCAAAACTCTCTATACGTATTGCCACTCAAAGCAAGCCAGAGTAATCAATGGATGCCAGAAGGCTTGTGCATAAAATCCCCAACTAGTGCCTACTCATCCAATATCTCCAGACTAGTTTCTGGTTTGTGACCTTCATCAGTGATATCTAGGTGCAGTGCTCTCAGCACTGAAGAAGGCCACAAGCCAGAAACTAGTCGGGAAATATTGAATGCATAGGCACTAGGTGGGGATTTTATGCACAAGCCTTCTGGAATCCATTGATTATGCCTGTTTCAAGAGCATATGATGGAGTGGAGGTTATTAAGTACATCTATAAAACATTGAATTAAATGGGAAAAAAATTAATATATAATATTTAGAAAGAGGATAATTGTAGAAGTACAAGGGAGAAAGGGAATCTCATTTGAAGTATGACATGCGCTCATGGGTATATCAATCGACTTGATAGTGTTGAATATACATGATACATTTTTATTGGATTGGATGTATGAGAAAAATCAATACTAACATATTATTTTTAAAAAAATATGTTTTATCATAAATAAAAGAATAGATTCTATGCTAAAGATATTTTCTTTATAATTTTTTTTTAAATATCATTCTAAAAAGAAAAACACTGACTGTATTTATATGTTGGACTATTTCCATCATCAAATATTAAATATTGAATGTCTTTAGAGAAATTTAACTTTATTTAAATTTTTCCAATTGCATTTATCTGTTAATAATAGCACACAGCATAGTAGTATATACTCAATGTTTCAAGTGGTATTATTTTGCTCTCTTCTTCACGTATTACTCACCTGACCAGTGCCAGTATTAGCATAAAAATCAAACCTAGATCTTTAGATTCTTGAATATAAAATGTTAAGGTAACACTCTAACCAACTGAACCATCCTGCCAGCATTACTATAAAATTTAATATTCAAGACTCTAACAGTGCAGGTTCGATTCCTATGCTAATACTGTCAGTGGTCAGGCTAAATAAAGTTAAATTTTTCTAAAGGCATTCAATATTTAATATTAGATGATGAGAATAGTCCAACATATAAATAGAACTAAAATGTCATCACAAATCTTCAGACAAACGCTATAAAAGTGATTGTTTTCATGGGCAATTGGGTGGTCAAGCGCTGTTAGCCAAGAGGTCATCGTGGCCTCCTTGCAAGCAAGAAGTTGGTTGCAGACGGTTGTGGGTTCGCGTCCCGGCCGGTGCTATGACATATGGAAAAAAAAAGAGAGAGAATTGGGTGGATAAAATACGAGAAACGATCATTTGTCAAGATGGTATAATCTTTTAAAAAATAAGTGTGCTGCGGAAATAGCTAAAAAAGGCAATATCACAAAGTGATAAATAAACAAACGTTGCGCAGATGGATGTGTGTACTTATGTTCATGGATTGGTTTGTACAGTTACTGCAACATTTATCTTTTAATTTGTAATTTTTGTATTTCTATTTTTGTTTTCTTCTGGAATTAGATTGATCTTATTTATCTGAGTAGTTCAGGGGTCCCCAACCCTATGCCCGTGGGCACCATGGTGCCCGCAGACTATTTTATGTGTGCCCGCGCTATCCAAACACGACAAAAAATTATTTATCTGATACAAATAAATTTAATTTTTAAAATTTCTTATAAATTATTGTATTATATTGTATTCAAATTGTAGGGCATACTATACTTTTACAACGTAAAAATATAAACGTTAATTATAATTTAAAATTTTATTTTTGAAATAAATATTTTTTTTGTACATTATGTGTATTATTAACAATATCCAGCTATAAATTTACATTGAAAAAATAAATGGTGCCCGCCATCTAGCCGGTATTATAAAATGTGCTCTTAAGTGCAAAAAGGTTGGGGACCCCTGGATGATGAGTAGAAAGATAAAATTGATGACGACAGCATGACGAAAGCAATTTAAGTGTCATGCAAGATAATTAAATATAAACTAATGTGAATGTGAAATGTAAGATCTATATTTCAATTAACAAAATGCAATTTTAGAGCAACAGATTAAACAGTATAAATAATTAACAAATTATAAAAATGAATTAAAAGCACTGAAAACTTAATGGGAAATATTTAAAAACTTTTATGAAATAAAAAACGGTTATGTAAAATCAACAAACTTCTAATTGGATTGCTATTTTAAAATAACTCAATATAAATATTTATTGGGAATTATACAGATCTTTAAAATATTTACAATGAGATTATTAACTTTCAGGAGAGTGATAATGTTATATTTTTGTTACTTTAAGAAAATTTCTTATTGCTTACGAATTAAACAGGTTAATGATTATTGCGAACAAAGATCGCTTTCATTTAATTACTTAGTAACCGAATATTTTAGGTTTGTTGATTCTATTAGTCTATTTGTGCGGAAAATATTTAAACATACAGCGAGCTCTCTGTGTCCACTCCATTTAGTTCCAAGGCCCTAAGGATACTTGCAACTCATGATTATTGCCAAATGTTTTTTAATACATTTTAAATATTTGGTTTTAACGTGTACACAGAGTATTTCAACGCATATAATACACTTTAATTTAAAAATTACATTCATATGTTAACAGATCAACAAAAAAATAAAATAAAAAGAATACTATATAGTATATATTTTTAACAAACTATGAGTATATTATAAAAAATTTTTAGTAATACAAATACATGCCTAAAATACCATTACTTAAAAACAGTACATATACATTAAAACATCAACAACAACAAGGCCTAGTGGTTAGCATAGCTGCCTTCCAAGCAGGTGGCCCGGATTCGCTTCCCGGTCAACGCATTTGACATATGAAAAAAAAACTTACTAACTTTTTTCTTTCTTCTTTTTTTTTTTTTTTTTAAAATTGTTGCTAATAAAATGCAAAAAGTACACATTTTTTACTTGATTAAGTTATTAGTCATATAAAAAACAAGTTTTAAAAAGAAGGAGTTAGTTTGTTTTATTTCTATTTTGGATATTATGAACTATTTTGAAAAGAAGAACTCTGTGCTTGATATATTAAATTATTTGATTAAGTTGATAAATTTTAAGCACATGTCGGCCATAATGAAAAATTATCTGCAGCCATTTTCTTGGAATTTGGTAAATGTGGCACACTGATTTTCTCACCAAAAGATTAATTAAATATGGATTAACATTTTAGAAAATTGAAAATTAAAGCATTTTTTTTAAAGTTCCATTTTATATTTTTAAAAATTGTATGTGTTGGGTACTCAATCTAACTCAGTAGAAAATTACTCTCAAAATAATGAACTTGTCCTTACTACAGACTTATCAAGTATGGATTCAAGTTAGAATAAAACTGACCAATGATAAATGAAATAATTAGCCAATGACATAAACAAGACAATTGGAGAACTAGATTAGTGAATATGAATATTAACAGTAAAGATGGAGATCTCATTATAAAAAATGACAACTTTCATATATAAAACCGCTACAATATGACATGATCACCACTACACAAGTTGTTAAAACAATAGCAAACTCTCTATACAGTAGGGCCACACAGTGCAAGCCTTGGTAATCAATGGATACAAGACCTATTTGCAGTGCTCTCACATCCAAGGCTCCTCACTGATGAAAGACGCAAGATAGAAACTAGTCTGGGGATATTAGATGAGTAGGCACTAGATAGAGATTTTATGCACAAACCTTGCATTCATTGATTACTAAGGCTGGCACTGGGTGGCACTGCTATGTTGAGAGTTTGCTACTGTTTTAACTTTCAGATATTCAGACATCAAACATCTGTCAGATGTTAAACAGCAGTATATATGTTGTCCACAATATTTTAAAATGCTCTGAGAAATTCCCAAAGCCATGAGAAGAAAGCTGCTACCTACAGTCATTACTATATATGAACCTGAAATGAGTGAACCAAAAATTGGAAGTGTCAAAGTCCTAAAGGGAAGTCACAACATCCGTCCCAATCATTAGTTGCATCACCAATTAAATTTGCCTAGTTCATCAATTGCAATGGAGGAAACCATTGCATCTAGGCATTCACATATGCTCTGCATATAAAATATTATACATATAATTTGCAATATGAGCACATTAAATAAATATTTTCATATTTATTTTCAGAATTGTGTGTTATTTTAAATTGTTACATTTTGATCTACAGGTGTCAAACTTACCACTCCCACAACTTTGATATGATCCACTCTAGATAAATACAATAATGAATGTCACTAATCATTTATTAAACCAGAGATTATTCCTAGCTCAGATATAAACTTTAAACCTTAGTTAAAGATTAATATATCTCTTTTTAAAATTAAAGACACACACACATTGAAGTTATTCAACATTATTTCCTTTTTCCCCATGTGTCCACAACACCAAACATTCTTTTTAAAACATATATAAAAAAGACATTTTAAAAGGCAAATAACTCCCCAATGTCCAGTTCAGCTGAACCAGCACTCATCAGTCAGCCAAAGTGAGCAGGAATATTACTTCTTGTTATACTTCAGTATAAGTACAACAATATGGAAATTAATTAACAGCTTTTGGGATAATTAATAAAAGGTTATTTTGAACATGTGTATAAAAATACAACACTAGAATTAACTTTACAATTTTCAGTATAACTAACTTACAGTCTAACTTCCATTGGAGGGGGGGTGGTATATCACTTCTGGATAGATGATGAAAATGCCTACAATGCTTTTAAGGTTACGAATTTGTATTATTAACTTTATTTTATAAAGTTGATGCAAAAAATTTCATTAGAAAAGTTAAAAAATAGATTAATCAAGAAAAAAAATCTATAGTGAAATAAAATTCATCATCGCAATAATATATGTGAAACTATTACATGACCAACAAGGCATCACATGACCTTAGATTATACATAGTTATTTATTAGTAAATTATTATATTCTTAATATTTTTATCCCAACTAGAGTAAACTTTAATAATCAATAGATGCCAGGTAAGATTACCTTAATAAATTCTTATTAAGTGGTGTCCTATCCAATATTTTCAGATTAGATCTGGATAAGTATTTATTAATCACTGCCATCTAGCAAAGACTGAATGGGAGTTGGACTGGACATATTGCTAGAAGAGATGATAATAGGTGGACAATTGAAACTTAAACTGGATTCCAAGAGATTGTAAAAAACCCAGAGAGAGACCACATGTGAGATGGATGGATGAAATAAGGTGTGCAGGAGTGATGTGGAGAAGAGAGGCTAGAGATCAGAGAAGATGGATTGAACTTAGAGAGACTTCATCCTGCAGTGAATTAATAATGTTTGATAATGATGATGATGATCATCTAGCACCTATTAATTATTAAAACTTAAACTATATAGCATAAAAGTAGCAAGAAAAGAGGAAATTGCTAATAAATAATAAATGTTCCATTAAAAAACAAAACAAATGATAGAGTAAACTGAAAAAAATGTTATTTATATAATCAACAAAAGCTGACATCCCATTATTGTAATAGAGTGAAATAATGCTCATAAGATTAATAGTTTATGATGTCATGGGGTATTCAAATGTCTATGTGGCTGGCTGATTGCAATAGTTTTATTCAGTTGACAAAGTCGAGAATTTTTTTTTTACTGCCAAGAATTTGATCCACAAGACTTTATTTCCTAAATTTGTCACCCTAACACTGAGCTTAACTGTGCAAAGTAGCATAAGCATGAACCTTAAAAATAAGGACAACAACAACAATGATGATGATAAAGAATTTAGACAATTTTTCAAAAATACTTTAAATATTATTCTTACAATCATAAAAAATGTAAGGAACGAGAACAAAATTATTATATTTAACAGACTTTTAAATACTTCATAGAACAATCACATACAAATACATTATTAGGACATGATTGTTCTGTGAAATATTTACATTAAACCACTAAAACATCACATGATAGCTTTCCTATGCTTATGCAAGCTGTTAAAATAGTATCAAACTCCTCATACAGTAGTGTCACCCAGTGCAAACTTTAGTAATCAATGAATATTAGAAACTAATCTGGGGATATTGGATGAGTAGGCACTAGATAGGGATTTTATATACAAATCTTTTTATATTCATTTATTACTAAGGCTTACACTGCTAAATCTTTTTGTATTCATTGATTATTGAGGCTCACATTGGGTGGACTATAGCATGGAGTGTTTGCAACTGTTTTACGTATTTATATTCATAAACATTACATATTTGATCAGCATTTGCTTGCAGTTAAAATTATTAATTAACAAAATTTTGTATTATTCTTACAATGCTATATAATCTGTCTCTCCTTTTCTACCTACCATAGCATAAAACTATCAATGGTCATAACATAGTCATGTTAGCTATAGCCGTATATTGAATAAAACATGGACAAACGTGATAATCTTAGTATATCCTTACTTAAAGTCATCCCTAAGTATTATATTTAAAAAGAAAATACCATCATAAAAATATTTTGATCTGTGTCTCCCATTTGCTCTATCTAATATTGAGATAATTAAGTATTTAGTTCAACTTTGAATATTCGCCTATTGATCACTTGGTAATATGGCAAAATAATTTACTAAATCTTCAAAATTAATGATTGCCATACAAACATGTTTAATTCTCAGTTTTAATTAATTTCTTTGTCTTAATTTGATATCAACATGATTAATAATAATGCTATATATATTTTTAATTATTTCTTAAATGCTTTAATTATAAATATGCGACTTTTTTCGCATGCGTTAGTGAAGCTATAATTATACTTAAAATAATGTGTAATAGGTCTGCTTAGCGTTTCCAGATTTAATGTTCGAATCTCATACTCATAGCTTTGTGAATGAATACAGTTGTAATTTGTTGTACACATATGCAAATGAGTTTGAATATTTAATTAGTCCATTGTTTAGAGAGAGCAAAGCATGCCTCTCTTCTATTAATGGCACTGGAATCATTTGCAATGTAAAAAGCTTCTTTAACTTTTCTTTTGTCATCACTCTTCTCTGTACAAATTATTTGGGCAGAACTAGGTTCAAATACATGGCCTTTAGCTGCTTGATGGTCCCAGAAGCTATGAGTATGAGATTCGAACATTAAATCTCGAAAGCGCTAAGCAGACCTATTACACATTATTTTAAGTATAATTATAGCTTCACTAACGCATGCGAAAAAAGAAGCATATTTATAATTACAATTTTTACTAGTGAAAAGAAAAATAATTTATTAAATGCTTTAATTATATATGGATCACCAGAGCCCTCATGCTTAAACTTTAATTAACATTTCAGCCAATACTATTGTCACGATAGCACCGTAAATAAGCATGAAATGGATAATCACTTCCTGTGGCATAAGATTTAATAATAATGATAATGAATTGAAATTAAAATTCTGCTGAAAAATTTAGATATACTTAATAGCCGAATTTTAATTTTAGTACTTATTTTTTTATAACTAATGCTTATGGTCTATTTAATATCATGGATAAAACTATAAAGTATCTATTTTTTATATATTTATAGAATTGCCTTGACAATGGATTGCTGGTATATTTATTAGATAGAAATTATGGAGTTATTAATTTTTTGTACGTCAAATTTATTAGTTTAAATATGTAATTTAAGCATAATGGCCAGCTGGTTATTAATTCGATGAGCTTAATATATATATATATATGATAGATGGAATTAGGTTATGTATACAAAGAATTCGGAGTGAAATAATTTTATATCTTCTTACAATTAAAGAGAATTTGAACTCAGACTTTCAAGCTTTCTTCAGCTATTCACTCAATGACCACACACATGTGAAAAAGATAAATGATCTCCTATATATGTATTTCGTGCGGAACCAGCACTCGTTAGTTGGCACAGATCATGACCTCTCAAACACGCATATATATATATATATAGTGCTCACTTTATATATATATATATGTGAGAGCTGATGATCTGGACCAACTGCTGAGTGCTGGTTCAGCACGAAATATGTGTATTGGAGATTATTTATCTTTTTCACATGTGTGTGATTATGTGTATTAGTTATATAAGATGGAGTGGATAGCTGAAAAAACTTAAAAGTCTGAGTTCAAATCCTCTAGTTCGATATTTGCAATATACTAGTATTGATTTATTATCTTCTTACAAACATTGAAACAAGTTTTTAATTTATTTTTTTTACTGTGCATGTTATAAAGAGCTTCTTTATATACCATTTTTGCACATTTTTTAACCATAACCATAATTTGAGATTCTAATGTGAATAGAAATTAATTTTTTTAAAACCCTATCATCTGGGGTTTAGAAATTGTTTTATAATAAACAAAATTTACCACGTCAGTTTATTTTTGAGTACAAATTTTAATACGTATAAATATCTAGTAATGCACATAAATATTTAATCTTCGGTAAAAATTTAAAAAAAAAAAAAATTTAGATCGACTTTTTAAAAAATAATTTATTTTCTGTACAATATTTTACAATAAAAATATTTTTTAATCTCGTAATAATCCAGCGCGAAACAAAAAATAGTTTCCGCAAAGCTATTCAACATTGTAGAATATATCCTAACCCAATTTTTATTTTATGACATAATATTTTTAGTTGAAAAACATAATCAATTTTTCATCCAAATTCGTTAAATATTAATGATATTATGGAAAAGAGAGCAGAAATTTTATCTAATAACTCCTACACTTTAATATGGCTTTTTGTTCAATAGCTTTCGGTAAATATTTCTTTCTTTCTTTCTTTTTTATAAAATCTTTTTCTTTTTTAATTTATTATATAAATTTTTAATCAATACAAAAATCTGATTAAATAAACTTTTATATTAAAAAAATATTGTTTGTCGATTTAATATTTTGATAAACAATAAAAACAATGATAACACAATTAAACGATATATATATATATATACATCGTGACTGAAATGCCCGTTTTATATTTATCTGATCTGTTCACAATATAAAGTTCGAATCTAAACTTGATAAAACAAAATTATTTTTAGGTTTAGTCAGGCTTATGTTTAGTTTTCCTTCAGGTAATTAGGCCATATCCAACTCAATTAACTATTTAATATTGGTTAGTAAATGGTATCTGGCAGTTTTTACCTAGATAAATAATCGAAATTATAAAAGTGTTCAAACTCTCTCTTCTTGATGAGAGTAATAATGTTTTGTTACTTCACCCTTTAAAAAAGATGATGAAGAGATTGTTGCCTTCCAGTCGGCTTTAGCCTGTTAAATTGATTTATTTGAGTTTGAAGTATTTTTTTTAATTATGGTTAAGCTGACATAGCTTCAATTAGTAAATAATTATGTGCATCATGGGTAAAAATTAAACTTAAATCCTTGTGTAGTTCATTGCAATAGTAAAGTAGAGCGCTCAACGCTAAAGATCCCAGGATCATTTCTTAAGCAAATAACATCAACACTAAAGAAAAATCAGCATATTGTATGAAACTGACATCATTAAGAAATTATTACAGTGCTTCAATGTTACACAAGATCCAGAATAACTAACCATATGATTATAATATTAAATTTAATGGTGGTATCTTATATATAAAATCCCTATTTTCTCTGTTGTCTGATTGGTGATTGTATGAATGTTTGTCCAATACAACAAGTCAAATTCACAACCACTATGTTTATGCAAAGGAAGTAATTGCACCATTATTAGAAAATGCTAAAAAAAAATCAGAATATGTGATTTTAACTGCAAAGATATAGTATTTAAATCATGAAGAAAATGTGATTACAGTTCATAAATTCATGTTTGGAATATAATATTAAGTGAGGGGACAAATAGAAGCTATAATCCCATATTTACATTTAGTTTTGATTAGACAAAACTCTTTATATATATATATTGCCACACAGCAAGTTAGAGTAATCAATGGATGCCAGAAGGCTTATGCATAAAGTCCCCATCTGGTGCCTACTCATCCAATATCCTCAGACTAGTTTTTGGCTTATGGCCATCAGTGAGGAGCCTTTGATCTGAGAGCACTGATGAAGGCCATAAGCCAGAAACTAGTCTGGGGATATTGGATGAGTAGACCCTAGATGGGGATTTTATGCACAAGCCTTCTGGCATCCATTGATTACTCTAGCTTGCTGTGCGTGGCAATATATATAGTGAGTTTTGCCTGTTTTAACAACAGTTATACACAAGCATAAGAGGAGGTGGTCATGTGATGTTTATTAGTTTTGATTAGCTTATTATTACATTTATGTGAAGAAAGTAATTCAAAGTAATTCTGCCATTAATAGAAAAATGCTCAGAAAAAAAATCAGTACATGTGCTTTTAACTACAGAAGTATAGTATATAAACCATGAAAAAAATGTGATTTCAGAACATAAATAAATTTGAGTTTGAAATGTGATATTCAATGAGGGAAAAAAAATGATGCTATAGTAAAGGAGTGTTCAACAAGTCGATCGTGATCCATCGGTCGATCGCAAAGCCAATTTTGGTCGATCGCGAGGCTAATCTGCCAAGAGCTGTTGGGTAATAAGTGAAACAAATTAAGACAAGTTTTTTGTTATTTTTGTTTTTGTTCTAAATTTTTTTTCAATTCTAGATAGGTGAAGTCCACTAGGTCATATCATTATTGAAAATAATAAACAAATTAATTGTGTTAAGTCCATATGGAAAGTGATTATCATTATTGTTATTATTTACATTTATTTTTTAAATAATATACTTAAATCTTCTAGTTCACCAAATATTATTGAAATATATGAATAAAGACATTGTGGACATTACCATATATTTCAAGAATGTGTGAAAATGGCATGTTTTAAGTATATCTTATGAAGATAGTATCCATAGAAAAAAATCAGATGTGATCATATATAACAAAACCAAATACATACTGAAGATTAAAGTTTATATCTGGATTAAAGATAATCTCTGCTTTAATACATAACTAGTAATAATCACCAATGTATTTATCTGAAGCGATTGGTGTCAAAGTGATGAGGGCCGAAAATCTAATACTTGTAATTCAATATATAATACTTATATTTAACCATTTTTTCTGCATTCTGAATGATAAGCAGGCCAGTGATTATTATTAATTCAATGGCTGTAATTTTTTTTTTGATTAATATTAATAGATTAGAAGTTTAAATTTTCTTCTGTTAGAACCATGTTTGATATATTTAGCCATGACAATTGATTGAGTTGAGATATGATGATATCCTCTCAAATCTTTTACATTCTTATTTTGTTTGAAAAGCTGTCTAAAATGGAAATAAAAAACCAAGTCTTTATGGATGATTCAGAGAGACTGATTATGATAAATAAAAATAAATCCGCAGAACCATAAAAAATATAAGATATATTGCAAGCCAAAACTTAAAATAAGAATAACACCTTAAATGTTTTTACTACTAACTACTGATAACCATAGTTAGTGGCATAATGATGGATTCAAGAGCTAAGAATCTGAATTCAATTCTATCATATCCATTGCTTACACCTCATTACCTTCTGGGCAACAAACTACTCAAGTAGGAATAATAATAGCATTAGTAGTAATAGTAGTAGTAATAAAAGGAGTAGTAATAATAATAGTAATAATGTTAATAATGGTATAGTAGTAGGAATAATAGTAATAGTAATAATAGCAGTAGTAATATTACCACTATTACTACTACTATAGTAGTAATAGTATTAGTAGTAAAAGTAATAGTATAAGGTTAATATCTTGTTATAGCCCAGATGCCAATCTGTCTGTCTATTTAATCATCTATGGGGAAATTTTGTTATCAGAATTAACTGAACATATTAACTATTACCTAAGGACAAATACATCTTTCAATTCACCAAATTAAACAAAAGCTATCCATCTGTAAATCTTCAGGATTGAAAGTGAATAATGTTCTTCGTGAATTGAAAAATTGATGAACAAGATTATCCTGCTTTAATACGCCTGAGTTGCAATGATATGGTGCTAATAATATAATAATTTGGATTAAAGAATTTTGCAGGTATGACACTAAACTTAAAACATATGCTAATATGTTATCGGTTTTTGACAGTTCTTAAAACATTTACATTCACTATCCAGATTAGTAAAACCTTTTTTTTATTAATGAAAAAAATGCAGATGATTGGATGATGATGTAAATATATTTGTTTAAAGAAATCTTGAGATTATACCAGAGTCAATAACCCTAGTCTTCTCCATTGATTCATAAGAGTTTTGTAAGTCCTCTAATTCACAGATCCTTAAAACTTCATCCATGTTGCCATATCTTTGTATAAACCACATCTATGGAATTCATACTTTAAACTGTTTCTGAATTTCCATCACCTTCCTGTTCAGATTCTTCTTCAAAATTTTCCTCTTGCGAGCTTATTTCTTCATCATCTGTGATTTCTTTCCTTTCATCAATACACACCTTATTTGTTGATACTAATTGGGTTCTGCTTCTTATGATTGAAATTTAGGTCTTGCTTAGTAATCAAGGATTCAGTTGTATAATCTGAAAGATTGTTGTTAAACTTTGGAATGTTCTCAATAATTATTGCTTGAAAGAGGATGAATAATTTGCAACTTCAATGTCTCTGTTTAGATCTAAAACATCATTTGTACTAATTTTGTCTTTGAATTATTAGTTTTTTGCTTATGAATCACTTTGTTGCAATTCTGTGTTGATTTGAAAAAAAAATTTTTAATAATTTGTGAGGCCCCCAATTCACCGGAAGTGAGCTAATAATTTCTGTTCTGATCATCGGAGAAACCTGACCTTTGTACAGGGAGATAGCTTGAGTCATAATCTTTGGAAACCAAAATACGATACACTTGAAAAAAACATGTTTATAAGAATACATCTGATTTAAGTTTTAGTTTTAGAAATCCATATTAAAGGTAGGATGAATACTCGTTCTAAAATATAAACTTGGTTTAATTTAGTAGTTAAAAATGATTATGTTTTAGTTTATTAATAAGTATTATTTATTTGAAATTAAGTTTTGATTATAATCATTTGGTAATTTTTTAAATTATTTAAAACCAACTAGCTTTTTAATACACAAACAGAAAATTTAGTGAATTACTACAATTTAATTTAAAAGTATTAACCTTTCTGCGTTGATACCTCTGACACCG